>CM050925.1:19797912-19986114 GCA_027742785.1 Vigna reflexopilosa | reverse complement strand
CGGACAATTAAACACAATTTCCTGATTAAATTTGGTACAATAAGCTAAGTGAAATCAATAAAATATCGACTCATCAAAATTGACCACACTTAGTCTTTTGCACTCCTGGGGAAAATCAAGACGCAAATCAGGGAACAATTTAACGGACATCACGGAATTGACACAGACTCATCACACAGAAACAAAGACTAGCCAGGACAGAAACATAATTACACAGTCCTCAAGAAATATGGACAATGAAAAGAAGTAGACAGTATCCAATACAGACTCAAAGAAAGTAGTTACTCAAAGAAATCATCCAAGCAATTCCAAGCATAGCAAAATAATCAATCAGTTCAAGAGGTGAATCAAAAGTAACAGATCCTCACAGATGCACACTATCAGTGTTTCTCTCAAGTGTCTAGGGTAAACAATTTCAACTCAATGCACTCAAGAAAGCAAACACAAACAGACTTGGCAAGCCTCTAATATCAACACTCAAAATATATGCATGTTTAAATCAAAAGGTCTTTTATGGGTGAAATGGGGCCAAGGTCAAGGGAGGATAAATATGGATGAGAAGCTACAAACCAAAAAACATAGAGGAGTAATGGGAAACAAGTGTAAACACAATGAAATCACACCCAACCTCTAAATCAATCCTCTTCTTGACTCCATTATTCACAATTTTTTTTTTCTCATTTTTCTCTGTTTTTTTTTATTATTTTCTCATCTTGTCTCTTTTCTTTCCTCTCTTTTCAGAAAACAACTCTAAGAGACAAGATACACAACATATTTACAAAAACAACACAAGAAGAGGAACCATCTAGCCAATTCATCTAAATCCCCTGGAAGACCACACTTTTTCCCAAAACACGTCCAAAGCTCCAAAATTCCCTAAGGTTAAGGTAATCATGGTTTTTCACTTAGGGCTAATGTATGAGCTTCAAAACAAAGAAATGGGGGAAAGTATAGGCTCAAAAGGGGTTATCAAGGGATCACAACAAGGTAGGCTCATGTGGCTAGAGAGGCTCAAGAACAAAATTGCCTTTATCACTTCCAAACATGCATATCAATCAAGAATTATCAATAGAGTCAAGCCAAGGCATATGCGCAAGCAATCAAGAGATATATCACACAAGAAAGAACATCAAGTGGCTCAATTCTCACACAGGGTAATTCTGTCACAATCAAATCAACCTCTCAAACATCATAATCATCTTTCCAAGCAGAGAAAAGCAAGGATATCCAATAAATCAAAGTATCAATGAAGTGAAAGACATGCCTACAACCTAAACCAAGTTCAGAAATCAAGAGAAACATGCAAAATTATACACAAGACACAACAAAAATACCTAGAAAACAAAAAATTTAACACGAAAAACATAAACTAACAATGAAAATTCAGAATCTCCCCCAATAGACCACACTTAAACTACACAGTGTCCTCAATGTGTCACAAGCAATAAGATCAGTAATCATAACAGTCAATAAATCAAAGACAAGTGCAATAGAAGTGAACAAAGGAGGAGAAGGAAAAAGGAAAACTCCCCTAGTCAGGGTGGAAGTTGCCAATTTTGGACTGTTAGGGAGATGTTCTCCGCCACTGGATTCAACAAGGAAGTCTTGAGGAAGAAATGCTTCATCCTCCAAATTTGATCAAGCAGGGAGATGTCCTCCACAACTTTATCTAAGAAGCAGTGATTTTTGATGAGTGGGTTCAGCTGGTGCCTATTAATCTTCAAACTCTCGTGTATACTGGCACCTTTGTCTTCCACCATGGGTGTGTGTTGGTCAAATTCATATGTACCTCCTGTAACATGGTTAGTACAATGTGGCTCCACAAAAATAACATGCAGAGGTATAACACCCAATCCTAGTATAACAGGCTGAACCCCAAATATACCCTCAGAACATGAATCAATTTCAGAAATAGAAACAATATCAATCACAAGTTCAGATTCATGTTCAGTGCATGGAGAACAAACATTCAAATGTGATATCAAACAGTGGTTCTCATCATGCAAAGAGGTAGAATGTAAATCATGCTCATCAACATCGTAATCATCAACATACCCATCATCAGCATAATCATCAAAAACAGAATCTATCTCAGGTATGTTTACCTCCACTTCCCTGGATGTGACCAAAGTGGTGGAAGGTGAAGTCGGTCTACCTATCTCAAAAGTGGTGCTTACATTTGCCTAGTCCTCCAATTCTTCATCAGTCTCCTCAGGTGCAAGAGTAGGGACATAGGAATGTGGGAAAGTAGGTGGCACAATAGTAAGCTCATGACTTTGCTCCCCATCTCCTATGTGAATGACACTGACATCATCAAGAATCTGAACAGTCTAAAATGGTGATCCCTCTGAAGCTTGAGACTGTTCCTTAATGAAATGTGTGGCCATCTGCCCCCATAACTCAAACAATGTAGGCTCAGAAGAAGTAGAAGGTTGGGTAGCTAGTTGGGCAGGTGCCTCTTGCTGTTGTTGTTGCCTCTGATTTTGCTGTGGTGGCTGCCTGTTGTTGAAGATGTTTGGAGCATAAGCTTGAGGCACATCAAGAACAATTGAGTGGTGCAAAGAAGGACAGGCATCCATATAGTGGTCACTGAAGGACATACAGCACACAACCGTGCAACAGATGCAGATGGAGGTGGAGGTTTCTGGCTGGATACCAACTGTGTCACCAAACTCAAAAGAGAATCAAGCTTTCTTTCCAAATTGCTATCATCAACTGATGAAGACTGGGCAGGCTCAGGAAACTGCAGCCGCTGTGGTTCCTGGACTGGAGGAGGCATACAAGGAGTCCGGAATGATGGTTCGTGATATTGATGCTGTGAAGTACCATACCATCCCAAGTTAGGATCAGTCCACCCAGGATCGTCGCTATAACCATACCGCACAGGGGATAATTTTTCTAGAAACTAATGCTTCAGATCTTCCCAACTTGTGACAGATCCTGGAGTAAGACAACAACACCAATCCTTAGTTGCTCCGTGTAATGAGTGCTCAAATGCCCTTACGAACATGTCTTCATCCGGGACATCTGGAGGTTTCATTAAACAGCATAATGTGTAGAACTCCTCCAAATGTCTACGTCGGCATTCACCTACAAAACCATGAAACCGAGGCAGCAAATGTATCAGTCCAGTGTTGAAAACACAACGAATATCCTCCTCATCAAGTGGAAACGGCTTCCTAGGAGCACTCTCGTGAGATGGAGGAGGAATCATACTGTTCTCAACACAGAAATCAGCAGGCGAATCATAATCAGAGCAACAAGCAGGAGGAGAATCATAGACACAGGCAGAATAAGAATTACTCACATAGCCAAAATAGGTAGACATGTAGAAAGGGAGAAAGGGGGAAAAGAAGAATGCAATGAAAATATGCAACTAAGGCTATCTAAATGTAACAACACATAACATCACACACAAAACAGCACATCACACTCATAACACAACATAAAACACAACACACACTAACACAACAAAAGACCTAAGACCGAACCGTTGGTCCCCGGCAACGCGCCAAAATTTGATGGGTTGTCGCACCCCATGCAAATTTAATGTGCATAAAGAATGCAGTATAGTACTAGGAAGTGACTCCTAGGTCGTCTCTCAAGGACCAAATGTAGTTCGAGAATTAGGTCAGACACGAAGTGGCGGGTTGTGAAAGGTTTGTGAATGCAGATGAATTAAATTAAAACATAGATGCAAACAGAAAGGTAACAACAGAAATGCAAAAAGGAATCAAATACAGAATAAAAATGGTTGGTCATTAACTCAATTACTATGCTTCCAATCATAGATAAACGACAAGTACACACTACTCTAATCCAAATCCGACACGAATCATCCAACTACGCGAAGGCTAATTCAGTCTTCAGAAATGCAAACTAAGCGAAGATTAAACACCTATCAGGAAAATAAGCGTATACCTAATCGCAGGCAGACAACAGATCAAATATTGAGCCAAATCAGAGCAATAGTATGACAATTAAAGTGTAGAGGTCTCATGAATAAACTACTCTAGCCTCTAATCCAGCACAGCTAACCTACTAAGCGAAGGTTAATCATGTTATCATAATTATGAACTAAGCGAACGCAATACACCTATTCCATCCTATGTGTTCTATACAGATCGACCAACTAAGCGAAGATGCAATCACAAATTAGGCAACTAAGCGTATACCCATTGCAACAACACAGTCAGATTTCATAGAATGCTAGGCAGAGCAGAATAAACACAAGAACAGTCCAGGAAATCTCAAGGAAACAAAGTAATATCACTCATGACTAACTAACTAACTTAAGCTAACATCACAACTAAATTAACACAATCATACCGAACAAAATAGATGCTATTAAAGTAACTGAAAATACTGGGATAAAACATTCAATGATAAGATGCGTGAAGAGTAAAATAAAATGAAAATGCAACAAGTAAACAAAAGAACTAGAAAGACAATTCATCATCAACATAACAACACTTTTCTCTAAACAAGCTATTTTCATCTTTTCATCATCAGCTTCTTCCATCTTCGTCACACTTTGTTCCATCATCATCAAACTTCCACATGCGTGTTCATTTCTTCCACTTCTACTCCTTTCTTCTCCATACAACACATTTCAGTAGTTAGACGATCACGTATATATCTTCTAGGTAGTATTACCTAAGTAAGTACAAAAGCACACAATTTTTCTTCGATTTTCAAACCATCAAGTAGATACGACTTGTATACCTTTAGTCCTTTTGGATTTCTCAGAAATTTCTTATAAATCTTCTTCTTGTTGGTCCATTGGTTGAGTTCATAATTTCTTTCACGAGACCTGAAGCCTTGTGCTTTGAGACCGGTAAAAGATAGCCATATTTCGTCATCAATTTTAATATCAACACCTTTCACCCGAGAGCATATAACACCATCGAAAACCTTCAGATTATGGTAGAACACTTCTACCAGGTGAGGATAGCAATCAACGGTCATTTCTACAAATTTTGCAAGACCAACATCTACAAGCCAATCTTGAAAAAGAAACCCTTGCTTTCTGAATAATTCCAGATCCAAGTACTTGTGATGGACCACCTGGAAGAGTTTCCTATAACATCCAAATTTGTATCGTGTTTCATCATCACTTATCCACCCATTTGGACTAGCATTTCTTACAACCTGTGCAGCCTTCTTTCCACGCCATGAAGATGAAGAAGTCATCTTAGAATAGGATTTAGAGGTATACAGAAAGGTTACAGTTTCAATAAAAGTTCAGAAATATATTTATTTAGTTTCAATATAACTTCAACATAACACGTCCTATACCATTACAACTCCACGTTCTATAGTTGAAAAACTTGGAAGTTTACATCAAAACGTCGAAGCCCCATAAAACTCGACGTTCATTGGCGATAAATATTTAAACCAGCGCGCTATTCTTTTATTCTTTTTTTTCTTTTAAAACACAAATAGTACGTCCATATCTAATGCCATCGACGTATTATTGTGAGCCAGAAGCCAAAGCGTTACTCCCCTTTTAATTCTTTTTTTTTCTTTTAAACCACCAAGAAAAAGTGTTATTGTACTATTGTGACGTATTATTTTTCTACTAGAAGCCGAAGAGTTTCACCCTTTTTAATTCCTTTTTCTTTTTAATCAAACAGTAAACAAAGAGTTGTAATACTTGGAAGTTTCGATTTAAAAACCACCAATAGTACAAAGTAATACTTGGATGTTTCAGAAGTAAAAGGCTAACTCCAATTTGCTGAACTGCATAGTAAACATGACAACTTCAAAATTGATGAAGAAGACACAATGCAACAAGAGACAATGCCATGAAAGCCACGAGTCTGCTCATTTCATTGTAATGGAAGAATCAGTTCAAAGAGATAACAAAAGACAACGCACATAAGATGACAAATCTACAATTTTTCTAATCAAATCACTTCCCACAGACTTATTGCATAATGTGGTTGCAAAGGTAAGTTCTGAATCTTGGATTGATAATTACAACATGAAAGTATGTTGTAGAGATTTTTTGCATGCCACAAAAGACAAATATACGTGGCAGCAAATTTCTTTAGAAAAGTTTTCGTTGATTTCATGGTCATTTAAAGAAGCAAGGGCATTTGATATTTTCATGCAAAGTTGTAAAGAGGGTGGAAATATTGAAGCTTTGTATAGGGAGGGATTAAGAGAAATAATTAGATATAAGGGAAATATTGAAAAAGGCATTAATGACTTGAAAATGGTTTCCAAAAAGGGTTATCTTGAAGCAAAATATGTATATGGTTTGATCTTATTATGTTCAAACGATAGTGATTTAAGAAAAGTAGGGGATGAGTATATGCAATTTTTGAGAAATGTCAACTGTGTTGTAAGGTGTAGAAATAAGTTAATAACTTTGTTGGGTAATGTATTGAGAAAACCTCATGGAACACTGTTGCACAATCCAACTCCTTTATGTTCCCAGAGACAATGCAATGGTTGGAGAATGAAGAAGACTATTTCTTGGGAAATAGTGGATACTGAAGATGATGATGATATTATTAAATGACCACGCAAATTACAGAGTCGACTAAATGTAAAAGTTTAAGGATAGAGAATTCAAACGCAGGTTTTTATACTGGTTCGGCCTCAATGCCAACATTCAGTGCCTTTCCAATCCTAGGAAGAAAATGCACTATAATGGTCAAAGTTTTTACAACAAGGCTTTTATAGAGACCTCCACGTCAAAAATATAAAACACCTCTCTAACCCTCTAACCAAAATATAGGCAGAAACACCCAAAGATTTGTAGTAAGATATCCCCTCTTCTGCAATCTTTAACCCACTTTGAACAATCCTCAAAGTGTCCAGACTCCACGAGTCAATCCCCTATAATCACAACAGGTACAACAACAATGATCATATTTTATTTGCTCTTTATTGTAATCTGTGAAACTAATTCTTAGTGAAACTGTTAATCACTTTTTATAGTGATTAACGACTAGACGTAGATTCTTTTGAATCGAACCAGTATAAAAATTACTTGTGTGTTTTTTCTACTCCTTACACTCTTTTCTATTTTATGCACATCAACTGTTCGATAAATTTTCTCTTAGAAAATTTATTTTTATAACTGACCATTTTATATAACTTGTGACCAAACACGCTTTCTGCTTATTAACTTTATTCCGCTGCGTTATACTCTCTTGCTGATACCGATACCAACAATTGGTATCAGAGCTTGATTTGATAGGTTTTCAATATTTTCGAAAATGGCCGGTCATAATCAAAATCTTGTATATGCCGAGGGTGCTTCTATTAACAGGCCACCACTTTTTACTGGTGATAATTATGCTTTCTGGAAAGTCAGAATAGAAATCTTTATGGGGTTTGTTGACAGAGGTATCTGGGAAGCAGTACAAAATGGTCCTTTTATTCCTAAAAGTACAGTTAATGGTGTAGAGGTAGAAAAATCAGATTTTGACTGGACTGTTGAGGAAAACAAAAGAGCCCAATTTGATATTAAGGCTCGAAGTATAATTTTATCTGCACTAACCCTTGATGATTTTTTCAAAGTTTCTATTTATAAAAGTGCACAGGAAATGTGGAAATTTTTAAGACTCACTTATAATGAAGTCATAGATGTGGATAAGTTAATAGTGTCTGACTCAAGCTCTACATCAAGCTCCTCAAGCTCAAGCGATTCTAATGAGCAAGAAAATTTATGCTTGATGGTCAACGATGAATTATCTGGAAGAAAATTCTTGAAGAAAAAGAAGAACAATCATGGCTCCGCATCAAGCTTTAAATGTTACGAATGTGGTCAAATAGGCCATGTTAAAGTTGATTGTCAAAACAACAAGAAAAGTGAAGAAAGAAAGAAAAAGAAAACTCACAAAGAGAAGAAGGTCTACATTGCTTGGAATGATAATGACTCATATAGTTAAAGTGATTCTGTTGAAGAAGCAAACCTATGTTTGATGGTTGCTACTAATGACACTGCAAGCCAAGTAAGTTCCTCTAGCTTTGAAACTAGTGAGTTTGATTTACAAAAAGCTTTTCTTGAATTGTTAAATGCATATGAGAAATTAGATGCGGATCATAAAAATTTGAAAAATGAATTTAAGGAATTGAAAATTAAATATGAAAGTGCATTGGATGAAGAAGTTGTTTTAAGAAACAAAGTTAGTAATCTAGAAACTAAATTGTCTGAATCCAATGAAATTGTACATCCTGTTGAATGCCTTTCATGTAAGAGTCACATGTTTGACATAGATATTCTTGAAAATTTGCTTGCTAAAGCCACCAAGTCTATTTCACATGTTCAAAATGGTTTTAGAAAGAAAAATGTTAAAAACAAGAACATGCATCAACATAGAAAACCTCAAATTAAAAGAACCCATAGAGTTTGGGTTGAGAAGGGGACTTTTGTTAAAATTAAAGTGAATGATGTTTGTTGTTTTTACTGTATGAAACATGGTCATACATCAAACAAATGTAGAATAAAACATTTTCGAGTTCCAAATGGAAAATATGCTTGGATTCCTGTTATAAAATAATATGCTTCTAACCTTAAACACTAGTGCAAAAACGGGCTATAACGTCATGCGGTCAACGTCTCATCGCCCAATTCGCAACGTTAAAAATGATTGGTGGCATTACCATAAATAAATTCAATCTCTCTACGTCAATTATTAAAATAGTTTGTTGTCTAATATTTGTTAATGTCAAACAAGGCCCATACTGACGTGATCTAAATTCTATTAACGTTAAACAAGGCCCAGATCGAAGTAAAACAATGACCTCATAATCACATAGCATCAACTTAAGAAACATCTGACGTTCAATTTAAAATAAAAGTATAACGAAGTATTGGTTTGCTTCCAGCAGTATTACTCTTACCCACATTTGACGTCAACCATTACAAATATTTGACGTTTTATATGACAGCAAGTGAATCACTTCTTTATTCTTTTTTTTTCTCTTTTATACCAAACAGAACGTCGTACACTTAATATCCCGACGTTTAGACCAATATAAAACGTCGAACAACACGGGCCGACGTGATGGTCGTTGATGCAAATAACGTCGCTACGGAAAAAGATGACGTCCAGTACAAAATAAATAAATACTAAATATTGATATAATTAATATGACGTCAACCGTAGCAAAAGATTGACGTTGTATATTACTGCCAATAGATATTTTTTATTTTTCTTTTAAATCAACCCATAAAACGTCAGTTATATATTGGCATCGACGTTTTATTATTTAGTTCCTTTTTTATTATTTTTTCTTTTTCTTTTAAATCAACCACAGAACGTCGAATTCTTCTATGCATTGACATTTTCTTTGTAAAAAAATTAGTTCTTATTTTTGCTTTTAAAGCAATCGATAAAACATCCTTACTTGTGACTTTAACATTCCTATTTTGTGTTAACTTTTTCTTTGTTTTTCTATCCACTCTTTCAAGGTCACAAAAACGAGTAGTTTCTTTGTGGTTTGATTCTTTGTCATGTTGAAAAGCTTGAAGTAGTGATCAACAGAAACAAAGAAGAGGTACCATTCATTTAATTTCTCATAACAATCTTTAACTTTTTTCTTTGTTTTTCTATAAACTCTTTCAGAATCACAAAGCAAAAAGTTAACATATAATGAACTTACGATCTGTGAAAATGGCTTTATATGCCAGCCAGAAGCCAAAGGGTGATTCCACATTTTTTATGGGAAGAAGAATTTGAACAACAGAAATCTGGGGGAAAGAAAAATAGTAAGAAGATAAGTGTTTTTTCAAATATATAGAACCTTGGAGGGACATAACTACTTTTATAACTTGAAGTTTCTTGATTGTATGATTCAGTTTTTAAGTATCTTGAAGTTGTTTTCTACAGAATCAGTAGATCTGATTTTCGGAGAAAACAACTCCAAGAAACTTTAAAAAATGAATCATTCAAAAATGATCAAACTCTGCAATTGTATAGAGTAAAGTAATATATTTATAACCACTCAAATGCCTTTCACGTCGAGGCCCCCTAAAGTTAGACGTTTTATGGAAATTTAAAAAGGAAAAAGAAAAAAAAAGAACGACCTTTGCCTTCGGATAACGAATAATACGTCCGATGCCAAAGGAATTCGACGTTTATTGTTCGAAGTCTAAAGAAATTGACGTCAACCTCTTGCAATTTCCCATACATCATTTAAATCAACCCATATAACGTCATTTTATACTGGCTTCGACGTTTTATTATTGAGTTCCTTTTTTAATATGTTTTCTTTTTCTTTCAAAACAACTACTTATCGTCTAATTCTTCTATGCATTCGACGTCTACTTAGTTTTCGTTGCGTTTTGGTGTAGTTTTGCTCGTGTTTTTGGGTAGCCTGGTACCACCTTGTTCCTTTGCTAGTTTCATCATACGAAAAGCCTGCGTCTTTTGGATCTCTTATGGCATTTCAACCCCAAACCGAACCTGGGTCGTAGCCTAGACGTCATGCAAACCGCCAATGAAAAAGAATACGGTGACATGAGAATTAGGCAAGGATCCAGGTTCAGTTTTGGTTGAAATCCCATAAGAGACCAAAAGACGTAAGCTTTTCTAACAAGGAAACTAACAAAGGAGGAAGGTATACGCTACCAAAAGACACGAGCAAAAGGCGAGGAGGAGGACGATGAAGTGTGCATAACCACGGGTTCGCGATTTCTGGTTTAACAAGAAAAAAAATATTAAGAAGATAAATGCTTTTTCAAAATCTGTAGAACCCCTCAAATTGCTTTTATAACTTGAGGTTTCTTGATTGTATGATTCAATTTTTAAGTATCTTGAAGTTGTTTTCTACAGAATCAGTGGATCTAATTTCGGGGAAAACAACTTCAGGATACATTAAAAAATGAATCATTCAAAAACGATCAAATTGTGGAATTGTATACAGTTAAGCATAATATTTATAGAGTCAATATTAATGCTCACAACCACTCTGGTAACAACAAAAAATTAATGCTCACACACACTCTAAAAGAAAAAAGACACTTTGGAAGTCTGGAGAAATTGATGTCAACCTCTTCATTTCTAGCAGCAAACTGCATTTTCCCATACATCATTTAAGTAGACTGCCTTTTATTATTGAAGCCCATATCAGCGCTTTCCCAACAGTAATCATTTAAGTAGACATCAATTTATAAAATTTCTTGTAACAACAGTTGTGTTAACTTGTAACAATTCCAAGGCCTTTCAAAACGCTACAACTTCAAATCATAAAATTCATAAAATCCTTCTAGGAATTAATAGAGGATGTCCAATATTTTCAAAATGGACGTGTTATTTCAGGTTAAAAAGGAAAAAGAAAAAAAGATAAAAGTAAAAAAGAGGAGATACCTTTGCCGTAATATTAAATAATACGTCGACTTCCCTTTCTTGGACGTTCATATCTTATATTACGTCGATTAACTTTATCATTCGACGTAATATTGGTGTTTTAAAAACATATATGATATGCTGCTGCATGTAATGTAATGATGTAAAATTAAAATGGACAATTATAATCATAAAAGTGATTTAATCATTTTAAACAATTCAATCATCATTCACTAATGTTTGCCAAAGGAGAATTTCATTAATATTCAAGAGATGATTACAAAACATCCCACCTACAATAGAATTTGATTACTAAATTGAATAGAATAAAAGATTATAAAAGAAGTCTAACTCAACATCCCACCTACAATTTTCACACGAGTTTTTAATATTATCATCATCATCTACAGTATCCACTATTTCCCAAGAAATAAACTTCTTCATTCTCCAACCATTGCACTGTCTCTGGGAACTTAAAGGAGTTGGATTGCGAACAGTGTTCCATGACGTTTTCTCCATACATTACCCAACAAAGTTATTAACTTATTTCTACACCTTAAAACACAGTTGACATTTCTCAAAAATTGCATATACTCAACCCCTGCTTTTCTTAAATTACTATCGTATGAACATAATCAGATCAAACCATATACATATTTTGCCTCAAGATAACCCTTTTTGGCAGCCATTTTCAAGTCATTAATGCCTTTTTCAATATTTCCCTTATATCTAATTATTTTTCTTTACAACTTTGCAAAGCTTGCTTCAATATTTCCACCCTCTTTACAACTTTGCATGAAAATATCAAATGCCCTTGCTTCTTTACATGACCATGGAATCAACGAAAACTTTTCTAAAGAAATTTACTGCCACATATAATTGTCTTTTATGGCATTCAAAAAATCTCTACAGCATACTTTCATGTTGTAATGATCAATCCAACATTCAAAACTTACCTTTGCAACCACATTAACCAATACGTCTGTGGGAAGTGATTTTATAGGAAAAATTGTAGACTTGTCATCTTCTGTGCGTTGTCTTTTGTTATCTCTTTGAACTGATTCTTCCATTACAATGAAATGAGCAATCCTAAGCGGTTCACAAGATTGGAGTTAGCCTTTTACTTCTGAAAAGTCCAAGTATTACAACGTACTATTGGTGGTATTTAAATTTAAACGTCCAAGTATTACAACTCTTCGTTTACTGTTGAATTAAAAATGGAGTAATTGTTTGATTAAAAAGAAAAATAAATTAAAAAGGAGAAACTCTTCGGCTTCTAGCAGACAAATAATACGTCAATCCCCGAAGAATTCGACGTAATCTTGGTGGTTTAAAAGAAAAAAGAAAAAAGAATTAAAAGGGGAGTAACTCTTTGGCTTCTGGCTCACATTAATGTTGAGATAAACCTAAATTTTAGGGTTTTATTAATAATTTTGTTTAAATCTTATTTTATTAGTTTTGGGTCTAGTAATATTTAGTTTGATTTTTTTTTATTATTTTGAAGACAGATGATATTTTATTTTCAGATTTTCCGTAATATTTGTGTTTAAAAGAAAAACAAGAATAAAAGAATGGCGCGCTGGTTTAAATATTTACCGTCAATGAACATCGAGTTTTATGGGGCTTCGACGTTTTCATTTAAACTTTCAAGTATTTCAACTATAGAACGTGGAGTCCTAATGGTATAGGACGTGTTATGCTGAAGTTATATTGAAACTAATTATATTTCTGAACTTATATTGAAACTGTAACCTTTCCCTATACCTCTAAATCCTATTCTCAAATGGCTTCTTCATCTTCACGGTGTGGAAAGAAGGTTGCACAGGTTGTAAGAAATGCTAGTCCAAATGGGTGGATAAGTGATGACGAAACACGATACAAATTTGGATGTTATAGAAAAATCTTCTAGGTGGTCCATCACAAGTACTTGGATCTAGAATTATTCAAAAAGCAAGGGTTTCTTTTTCAAGATTGGCTTGTAGATGTTGCTCTTGCAAAATTTGTAGAAATAACCGGTGATTGCTATCCTCACCTGGTAGAAGTGTTCTACCACAATCTGAAGGTTTTCGATGGTGTTATATGCTCTCGGGTCAAAGGTGTCGATATTAAAATTGATGATGAAATATGGCTATCTTTTACTGGTCTCAAAGCACAAGGCTTCAGGTCTCATGAAAGAAAATCTGAACTCAACCAATGGACCAACAAGAATAAGATTTATAAGGAATTTCTGAGAAATCCAAAAGGACTAAAGGTATACAAGCCGTATCTACTTGATGGTTTGAAAATGGAAGAAAAATTGTGTGCTTTTGTACTTACTTGGGTAATACTACCTGGAAGATATATATGTGATCGTCTAACTGCTGAAGATTTATTTTTGGTTCATGCCATAAAAACACGGATACCAACCAACTGGGTTGCTCTTATGAGTGAGCACATGATTGAAATTGCTAGTAGGCATGGACATAATCTGCCGTATGGTGTTTTTATCAACAGTGTATTGAAGCATCATCAAGTTGATCTTATTGGTGAAAAAAAATTGGATGCACCAAATCAAATGAAATAGGAAAAGCGGCATTGACCTTTAATGGCCTAAAGATAATAAAAGATGGCTGGGTGTTCAAGGATGTCGACGAAACTCCTTCTACCTTTACTCCACATACTGAGTTTGAAAGATTTGTTGTGGATCAATTTCGAAGGCTTTCAACAACAATTTCCATAATTCAAAAATCTTTGATCATGATTCACAACAAATTAGATGAAAACAATTTAGTTGAAACCTCAACAAGTGAATCTGATGATGAAGACGACACAACAGAAGATGAGTCTATGGAGACATCTGACTCAGATTAGGAAGATTAGTTTATTTTTATGAAATTAATGTAATATTTAAATATATTTTAGTATATTTTTCTATCCTTGAACAATGTTTGAAAATTTAGTATATACTTTTTGTGGTTATATTTTCGTATTTTCCCTATATTTTGTGTTATTATGTTTTTGTTTGGTTTAAACCCTCGATTTCCATTGTGCATTATAAATTCAATGTAATCCACTTGGAATAATAATATTGTTGTCGTTGGTAGCCAGTGTTTTATGTTTGTGCACTGTGCAGCTGAGGAAATGTCTCGTTCATCTTTGTCTTGCAAGTGTATGGGTTCGGACTTCCAGCATAGTAGTTCCAGTGTTAGGAGGTTGGGTCTAAAACATACTTGCTTCTATGGTCACATTGCAGTTTTACGCAGTGCGACAACCCCTAAAAACAAGGTAAAAAAATTCTGGGGTTGCCCTAACTTCAAGGTCAGTTTAATATAAGCATAAATGTTTGTCTATTTTTGTGGGTTTAGACGAGGGAGTGTGCCTATTGTCGTTCAACAGGGTGGGGGCGAAGAATTCGTTGGCTGCAACTTCTTTCACTAGTGCAGTAAAGAAGCGATAGAAGAAGGAAATGTGTTGTATGGAGAAGAAAGGAGTAAAGTGGAAGAAATGAACAAGCATGTGGAAGTTTGATGATGATGGAACAAAGTGTGATGAAGATGGAAGAAGCTGATGATGAAAAGATGAAAATAGCTTGTTTAGAGAAAAGGGTTCTTATGTTGGAAAAGTGGTTGAAGGTGTTACTAGGGATGGTCTTTGTTATATATGTTTTTAATGTAATTGTAATATGTATGTTGATGAAATAGGACGAATGGAATAATAAGAAAAGCACATGTATATTTATAGATGAAACGATGTCATCACACTTCCATAAAATTGTCGTGGAATATCATTTCATCATGAAAAAAGCAGTACATCGAGTAATTATACTATTAATTTTCACAGTCCACCATCTAGTATGAACGTTGAATATTACCAAAGTTCGACGTTCAAACATCATTCAGACACAAAGTAAAAAATCTCTTTGGATACTGATATGACCTCCTTGCAGACAAAAAATACGTCGAAGATATATGAGCCTTGACGTTAAAGTTAGAGTTTAAAAGAAAAAAGTGAAATATAAAAAATTGGAGCGACCATTGGTATCTTGATGAAGTTGAAATGTTAAAGTCCATTATAATTCGATGTAATATTGGTGCTTTGGTAAAGGCACACAATTAATTTTCACAGTCCACATCTAGTATGAACGTCAAATATTTTCCACATTCGACGTTCAAACATCATTCAGAGAAAAAGCAAAAGATCTCTTTGGATACTAATATGACCTTCTTGCTACTGATATGACCTGCTTGTTGACGAAAAATACGTCAATGAACTAAGAGTCTTGACGTTAATTTTCGGGTTCAAAAGAAAAAAAAAATATAAAAAATTTGGAGCGACCTTTGGCTTCTTGATGAAGAAGAAAACGTCAGAGACACGTAGAATGCGATGTAATATTGGTGCTATGTTAAAACAACACAATTAGTGGTGCCAACCACTCATATGCCCATCACGTCAACGCTGTCAAAGGTTGTGCCGTACTATTGCAAATATATCGTTAAATCGTCGCTGGCATTGGATTTCATTTCAAGTTGAACCATTTGATAACCTTCCTTAACCAAATTGATGTTAACTTATTTCATTTGTTTTAGTTTTTTTCCTTCACTAAACGAAGACATTTCTTTGTTATCCATGAAGGCAAAGGGCTAAAACATAGGAAAATGTTAACACTTATGAATTTTAAGTAGACTCTTTGAAAACCTATCCTACAAAACTTCCGCACCCAAATTCATGTTAACTTTTTCCTTTGGTTTTCCATCAATTCCTCCTCTAAATGAAGGCATTTCTTTGTTATCCATGAAGGCATGGCGGAAAACCAGAAGAAAATGTTAACATTTATGAATTTCAAAAAATTCTACATTATTTTGCTTGTTTTAATTTTTTTTTACTTCCTGTTTTTCGTTATAATGTATTTCACCATCTTCGGTCTTCATTTTAGATGTCATAATTTCTTCTAAAGTACAGAACGTCGATTATCTCAAAAAAATGACGTCAATCTCCACACCTTTGCATCGAATGTACTCAATATTCGACGTCAACTGTATAAATATTTTAGTTGTTTCAACCATAGGAAATCAGATAGCTCTGAATTCTAATGGTAGAAAACAACTCCAAGCCATTTAAAAAATGAACCATATATTATTAAAGGATGAAGTTTTTTTTAAAATATTCGAATGTATAAATTTAGAATATTTTAGTTGTTTCCACCATAGGAAATCAGATAGATCTGAATTTTGATGGTAGAAAACAACTCCTAGCCATTTCAAAAATGAACCATACATTGTTAAAGGATGAAGTTTTTTTTATATTATTATTTTAGTTCTCGAAATTGTTTCAGCATTAAACATATTGTGAATCATATTTCTTTTTCATCGACACTTCCCTTTCAGTAAGATAACTTAATCATTTCTGTACTATAAAAAGCATTTTGTTCTGATGAATGTCAAAGGCCACCTTCATATGAACTGAGACATGAATGAAGCACTTTGACATTTAAGCAGAAAAAATTACAATTTAAAGAACAAACATGTTTCGAAAACTAAGGAAAGGGAAGGAGCTAAGAGATAAAAAACATGAATCCTAATATGTTCAACACAGAAACAGGACGAATGGAATAATAAGAAAAGCACATGTATATTTATAAATGAAACGATGTCATCACACTTCCACATAATCGTAGTGGAATATCATTTCATCATGAAAAAAACAGTACATCGAGTAATTATACTATTAATTTTCACAGTCCACCATCTAGTAAGAACGTTGAATATTACCAAAGTTCGACGTTCAAACATCATTCGAGACAAAGTAAAAGATCACTTTGGATACGGATATGACCTCCTTGCAGATGACAAATACGTCGAAGATCTATGAGGCTTGACATTAGAGTGAGAGTTTAAAAGAAAAAAGTGAAATATAAAAAATTGGAAGTATCTTTAAAAGAAAAAAAGTGAAATATACAAAATTGGAGTGACCATTGGTATCTGGAAGAAGTTGAAACGTCAAACTCCATTACAATTCGACGTAATATTGGTTCTTTGTTAAAGGCACACAATTAATTTTAACAGTCCACATCTAGTGTGAACGTCAAATATTTTCCAAATTCGACGTTTAAACATCATTCAGAGAAAAAGTAAAAAATCTCTTTGGATAATGATATGACCTCCAGGCCTTTGCATCGAATGTACTCAATATTTGACGTCACTGTATAAATTTAAAATATTTTGAAGTTGTTTTCCACCATAGGAAATCAGATAGCTCTGAATTGTAATGGTAGAAAACAACTCCAAGCCATTTAAAAAATGAACCTTACATTGTTAAAGGATGAAGTTTTTTTTATATCATTATTTTAGTTCTCACAATTGTTTCAGCATTAAACATATTGTGAACCATATTTCTTTTTCCTAAGCACTTCCCTTTCAGTAAGATAACTTAATCATTTTTGTATTATAAAAAGCATTTTATGGAGTTGAATGTCAAAGGACCTTCATATGAACTATGACATGAATGAGGCACTTTGACATTCAACCAGGCAAATTGCAATTTAAAGAACAAACATGTTTTGAAATCTAAGGAAAGGGAAAGGGCTTTAAGATAAAAAGCATGAATCCTAATATGTTCAATACGGAAACAGGAAGCAAGTCATTACGTGATATTCAAGCCATATTTATAGATGAACGTAAAAAATGTCGGATTCGACGTTCAAACATCATTCAGTGAAAAAGTTAATAATAAATCTCGTTTGTTTCAGATAAGAAATAAATGACCTATAACATCGAATTCCAGAGGCGTGGGACGTTATATTGGATGATTAAAAAGTAAAATAAAAAGAACAATAATAAATAGACGACCTTTGGCTTCTGGTTGAAGAAGACATCAATCGCGTAACTGACTAACACCATCTCGTATGGACTTCGAAGTCGTACTGAGTTTGACGTTCATACATCAATCATAGAAAAATTAATATATTTTATTTTTTTTGATTCATACAATAACAAATTGACTACCCTCCCCCAAGAAATTGTGTACTTTTCAATTATCGAGGTGAGATTTGGAGAGATTGAAGTTAAAAGTTTGATGTGCCCCTCTGTATTATATAATTCCACTTTAAATTTTTCTAAGTTAGTATAATCGATTCTAAATAATAAAGAATCGATTTAAAACGTTATAAATTAAGAAATGCAAATGAGCTTTTAATGATTATTTATGGTGACAATGTGGCTGGTTATTGATCACACGTTTGTTAAAATATTAAACATCATAGTTTTAATGCATGAGAGAGTTCAAATTTGTTTTTATAATAATGTTAATCATAGTATTTTATTTATATTAATAACTTATTATAACTATTAAATTTTTCAAAGTAATTTATTTCAATGTGACCAAATTTTTGTTGAAAGAGTTCTTTTGAATTTTTATCTTCGATGTGGAATTTTTATATTTTACTTTTTATAAATGGTTATGTAGTTGCTGGTGATTGGTCCGTTTAAAATATACAGACCAATAAAATAGTGATACATTGTATATTGTCAAAAAGTTGTTAACATATCATGGTCCTTAACAAAATTTTGGTTGTCGAATTCTGCCTACTTTCAATCATGATCAGGCCTGGCCGTCTCGACTATTTGCTTGGACTCGAGGTTGGAATAAGACAGAGATGGAGAAGCCACAATCTAGCAGGTTGATAAGTAACGGAAGAATCGCAACATAGATGTTAATCTTTATAAGAATGCAAATGCATATTATGACTTCCAAATGGCTACATATATATTTGGTGCCCTACATACATGTATAAATGCTTAAGGCACCTAAGAAACCCAAAAATAAAGTTCAATGAGATTCGGTCGACCTTCATCTTATACTTATGTTAGTTTGTCTCGACCTTTAGTCTGAAACACTCATCCCAACATTCATTTATTATGATTTTAATTCTTGTGATCTATAACTAAAACTCAATTCTCATAAATTATTATTATTATTTTTAATATCAAATTAAAATAATATTTTAAAGAAATAAAATAACTATCAAATATGACATTATATTATTTTTTCATCCTATCAAATATGACTTTATTTTATTGCGAGCATTAGATGTTTTATGAGAGGGGAAAAGCAAAAAATATCTTAATGTACGATACTTTTTGATACTTTGGCTTTCAATAGTACGTTTAAGAAACCTTTGCAATTGAAAAGCGCGCCATAGAACGTCGAAGGCTCTCAGGCTTTGACGTTTTATTTTTTTCTCAAAATTTTTTAAGCATTAATCATATTGTGAATCATATTTCTTTTTCCTCGGCACTTCCTTTTCAGTACGGTAACTTATTTACGGTGTAGACTATAGAAAGCATTTTGTTAGGAAGTTTATTTAGGGTGTAGACTATGTTAAAGAACATTAATTTCACATAACTTTTAATAATTTAATAAAATTATTTTTTCATCGAGTGAACTAAACGTTTGATGTCAATAGTGTAAATAGAATCCAAATTTAAATTGTCCTTAAGTTGTCTCCTCCCTTAGAAATCAGATAGCTCTGAAAATCTATCGGAGGAGTGCAAGTTATGGACAATTTAAAAAGAGAATCATACATTGTTAAATAATGAAATTGAACAACTTTATTAGATAATTATTTTAGAGCTTAAAATTCTTTCAGCACTAAACATATTGTGAACCATATTTCATTTTCCTAAGCATTTCTGTACTATAAAAACATTTTGTTAACTTTAACTTGAAAGGGCTCCTTCGTATGAGATGACGATGAATGAACCACTTTCAAGTTAAAGTTATCAAAATGCAATATGAAGAACAAAGATGCTTAGAAATATAAGGAAAAGAAAAAGTAAACGAAATAAGAAATATGAATCCTAATATGTTCAATATGGAAAGAGGAGGCAAGGGAATACATGAAATGCAAGCTATATTTATAGATGAACCGAAGACGTACATTGTGTGATTATAGTTACTAACTGCCACACGCCACCATGTTCTATTAACGTCGAAGCCATGCTGAATTGGATGTTCAAACATCATTCAGAGAAAAAGTAATAGATCTCGTTTGATTGATGTACATCGTGTAATTATGCTTAGCAACCGCCTTCATGTATGAACGTCGAATACTATCCGAAATCGACGTTCAAACATCATTCAGAGGAAAAGTAATAATTGTAATTTAATTCAGATAAAAACAAATTCATTTCCCGCAACCCAATAATGTATACTTTCAATCATCCGCAAAGAAGGAGACATTTGGAGGGATCGAAGTTAAACAGTTTGATGTGCCCCGATGTATTTATATAATCTCACTTTAAATTTTGCCAAGTTAGTGTAATCGATTCTAAATGATAAAATTTGTTTTTAAACTTAAAAAATAATAAATACATATATTTTTAAACTAACATAATTAATTTTTTTTAATGATATTTTAGATTAATATTTAAATGAAAATATATTAAATAATATAAACAAATTGATTATTCGTCTAATCGTCTAAAATGATGTTTAACACAAAAAGATATAACACAAAAATTGTTTATTCATCTAAAATAATATAAACAATGGTTTGGTTTTTGTGGTCTTATGTATTTATTTAATTTTGTTTTTAAAATAAATTCTACTGTTTTTATTCTATTATACATGAGGTGACCTTTAGTTCATATACACAAAAATTAAAAAAATATAAGAAAAAATCTAATATTGTATTTTAAACTTTTGGCTATTTTGGTTAACAATTTTATAACCGCTTTGTTGGTGATTGGTCTGTTTAAAATATACAGACCAATAAAATAGTGATACATTGTACTTTGTCAAGAAGTTGTTAACATATCATGATCCTTAAAAAAATATTGGTTGTGGTCGAATTCTGCCTAATTTCAATCATGACCTGGCCTGGACGTCTTGACTATGACCTGGCCTGGCCGTCTAAACAAATAACCAAAATGCAAATGCATATTATGACTTCCAAAGTAGCTTCATATGTACTTCGTTCCCTACATACAGGTATAAATGTTTAAGGCACCTAAGAAGTTAAGAAGAAAGTCCAATGACATTAGGTTGACCTTCAACTTATACTTATGTTAGTGTATCTCGACCATTAGTCTGAATCACCCATCCCAACATTCATGTAGGGTCAACCAGTCTGGACCATTAGTCAAACTTAACCTGCCTTAACCTTCGACCCAACCATTAGTCAAACTTAATTTTTGGCTGATATCGATCTGTCTTGACCTTTAACTCATGACGACAGTTGTACTTGGATAAAACCTGACTCTTCTCGATCTTTAGCTTGGTTTTATGCATCTCAATTTTTAACTTTGTCAATCTTTTGTACTAACTATCCTATATATCTCAATTTTTGTAAACAATAATCTATGTTAACCTTGAGTTTATCATTGAACTTAATCGTTTCTGAAATTTAAAGTATTATTTTTTAAAAATCAATTTAAGTCCTTTAGTATAATCATACCTATCTTTATCCTAAAATGAATACACACCTAGAAAGAGACATTGAATACTTGATTTATGCTTTATCATACCTATATTAATCATAAAACTTTTAAAAGTAGAGGAAAGAAATATTAGGTTTGGGAATGTTGTTGAATCTAATAAAAAAAATTATTTCTCATACATTATTATTATTATTATTATTATTTTTAACATGAAATTAAAATAATATTTAAATATTACAAGATAAATTTGCACAAAATCTTTCTTAAATTTCACCGACAAATATTTTTTAAATTATATAATATTTAAATATTACAAGATAAATTTACACAAAATCATAAAATAAAAACATAAAAGAAGTAAGTATATCTTATCTTAAAATATAATGGTAACGAGAGCTTGTGGGCGGTTTAAATGAAAAAGAGGTTAACAAATGGTCGGGAGGCAAAACAAGAAAACGTCAAATATCCAAAATCTTCGACTTCATAAAATAAAAAAAAAAAAGATATGTAAATCTTATCTTAAAATATAATGGTAGCGGGAGGTTATGGGCGGTTTATATGAAAAAATGAAACCAAGGGCGGGAGCGGAAGCAGAAAACGTCGAATATCCAAAATATTCGACGTACAACATTATATTTTAAGCGAAGTTGCGAAGTCGACGTATCGTTTGTATTTTTAAACCAGAGAAGTTGAGAAGTTAAAAACTACTACATTGTGAAAGACGTTCCGAGAATTCTATTGAGAAATGGCTCTTCATCATCATCAAGAAAAAAAGAGAAGGTTACCCGGATTACAAGAAGCGCAAACTCATCTGGATGGATAAGTGATCAAGAGACCCAAGTAAAGTTTTTATACTAGAGAAATTTAAAAATTGTAGTTCCTCACAGGCATCTGGACCTGCAATTCTTCAAGAAAAAAGGTTTCCTTTTTCAAGACAAACCACAGGGTTGTAAATGGGGTCATTCACTCAAGGGTCAAAGGTGTTAACATTACTATTGACGATGATGTTTGGTCAAATATTGCTGGTCTGAAAGCTAAAGGTTTGGATTCTTATATCCGTGATTCTAAGTCAAACATGTGGCTAACAAAGAGATATATATATGTAAACTTCTTAAGATATCCAGGAAGGTATAGGGTGGATAAGCAATACCTACATGATGGCTTAAACAAGGAGGAAAGAATTATTGCTTATGTCCTGACTTGGCTACTGCTGCCTGGAAGATTGAATGAGGACAAAATGTCAACAGAAGATGTATTTCTGTTGAACGCTATCAAGACTAGAATCCCAACCAACTGGTTTGCGGTTCTAAAAGACCACATGATCGCTGCAGGAGATCATTAAGCACACAAATTGCCATATGGTGTATTTATCAGCAAGGTGCTGGAACTCCAAGGAGTATATGTATTTGAAGAAGAAAGAATTGTGTGCAAAAGGTCAGAAGAAATTGGTATACAAAGTCTATCATCTATTGGGCTGAAAAGGACTGAGAATGGATGGTTCTTCACTAATGAGAAAATTGTCGGAAGTCCACCTAGTCATGGTGAAGATCATACTAAAGATTCTAGCGATGAAGATTGGATGAAATCTTCTTGATAATAATAGGGACTACTTTTCTAAGTGTTTTTTTTTTTAATTTTGTAATCATGGGTATTAAGCCATCGCTGGTTTCTCTATTTCCTTTGGTTTTATTTAGAAGTGCAATGAAGATTTATTTTAGTAAATGATCTGTGAATTGTGAATGTTGATTGCATTATATATGGACTACCTCTCAATCTAGTTGAGAAGAGAAGATTATGCAGTTCTGATATTGATCAAAAACTGATCACTGGTTAAAACTGCAAAGGAAAGAAATATAAATTATGGGAATGTTGTTGAATCTAATAAAACAATTTCATTTACGTTGTACACTATGTTAAAAGAAAATTAATTTGACATGACTTTCTTAATATAATAATATTTATTATGATTTTGATTATTCTGATTTATAAACTTAATTATCATTAATTATTATTATTATTATTATCTTTCTGAAATTATAATAATTTTTTAAAGAAATTAAGTTTCATTCTCTTTAAAATTGACCCACAAATCATTATTATATTTTACGATAAATTTACACTAATATTTATAAAATAATTTTTTTTTAAAGTATGTAAATCATATCTTAAAATATAATGGTAATGGGAGGTTATTGGAGGTTTAAGGGAAAGAAGGAAACAAAGGGCGAGAGGCTGAAGAAGAAAACGTCTAATCACACGTGTTTTATCAAACTCTCAATTAATACGTCGAAGCCTAGTAGAATTCGACGTATAGTTTTTAAGTTGAGGAGTTAAAGACTCTACATTGTGAAAGACGTTACATGAAGAAAAGAGAAGGTTGCGCGGCTTAAATGAAAAAAGAGCGCCACATTTTGATATTGGTAGAAAAAAAAAACGTCAAAGTCCTACCGAATATGACGTTCTATTAAGCACACCATTAATGCTCCCAACATACTTCAATTCCCTTCACGTCCCTGCCCCGCAGCCTTCGACGTTTTATGGCACGAGTGAAAAGAAAAGAGATCAAAAAGTACGGTACTTTCTGATATTAGCGACTAATTAAGAGAAAATGTCACATTCCCAGACAATACTACATTCTATTTAATGCTCTCTTGTTAAGAAGAAAAAAAGTAAAAGCAGAGCAATGGGAAAAACTTTAGGCGTCACATACAAAGTCTGCGACATAAACTTTGCAAATTATATAAAAAAACGACACTTGTTTTTTAGTGGAAACGTCGAATTATTTTGGTTTGCGACATGGAATATAAATGTAAAAACATAACACAGTCTGACTGTTTGTTCGCGCTACCATTTCTGCTTGAACTTTCTTCTTCGTGGACGACTACGATAAAGAAAGAAGCTTATTTTTAATCTTTTCTGTCCTTGTAATGTCATTTGGTTCCCATTACTAAGTTTTGACGAATCTTCTTCGTTTATCTTCAGGCTCTGTTTCGTACGTGGTCAGGGAACCTCATCTTTCTCCAATGACACCATTTCAAGTATGTTTTTTTTTATCTTCGATATCTCATACGTATTATGTATGTGCTCGTGTTTGTGTTGTGTTTTTCGATTCTGGACGTATGGTATATGTATAATAGTTTATTTTTTCCTTCAACGTATGATGTCTGTGTTCGTTCGTTGTCAGCGAACTTCGTCATCTTCTCCAGTGTCACCATTTCGTTGTTTGTTCTAACTATAATTTACTAACTTTGTAAACAGGTATGACGAGCTCTGGATCAGGTCAGACGAGAGAAGGTGTTAGAACTGTGACTCGGATGCCTGGTGTCAGATCCCGTCGGGTTAATCATAAACCATTACCGGTAGAGTTTGATCCTAAAACATTTGTGCCTATAGGGGAACATGCAACAGAGTTTAAGAGTTACTTGGGCATGCTGGAAAGATTTCATGTCCCTATTCTTGCTAACCGTTGGGGTGATGTCTCAGAGGTTGAGAAAGATTTACTATGGCAGGATATTTTGGTATATACTTTAAGCTGTTTTACTTCCATCATTGACTTATTTTCGTTGAACATGCTTTAACATTAATTTTCTTTTTTAACAGAGAAGTTGGGTTATTCCTGATTATGAGAGGATAAGGAAGAAGGTTTTATCCCAAATTGCAACCTGGTGGAGGGACATCAAGACGTCAATGACATGTAAATTCATCTTTGGCTCTAAATAGAATGACACTCCCTGTTGCAGTGGGTGCAGTTTAAAGAATCTAGACTTACTCCTGAATGACAGATATGTTTTATAATATTTTGCTCTAGTCACACAAGACACGATGTTAATTTTTGATTTATGCTTAATAATTTTCATTTTTTCATAGGTGAAAAGCCGCCTAGGAAAGATAGAGGCTTAATGATACACCACAAGTACTTTCTCGTGGTGGTTATGCGTTGTTAGAGAAAAAGATACGAAAATGTCGAGTTGAGGAGTTAGGTCTCGAGTCACCTGAGATAGCACCTCCACCAGCTAGACATGAATTGTGGAAGGCTGCACGGACAAAGTCCAATGGCCAGTTTACATCCCAGTCTGCTTAGGAGATTTCCAATAGAATTGTGAGTGGAAACTTTTAACTAATTACTGTTGAGATTATTGACAACACAAACTCTATATCAATCTAGTTTTTGATGATGACAACACTATGCTTAATAATAGTATACATGTTGTTGTATTACATGTTCTTATTTTGAACTGATTGTTATATCTGCTCAAGTTGAACCGATAATAAAGAAAATGAAGTGTGAATCGATATGATTAGGAATTTCGACCCAATGGGTTGGATCAGTGATGAAGAAAATCGTCGAAGCTTTGTACGTGGCTCCCTCAAAACTCTCGCTACACCAATAAGCATCAATCTGAACGTATTCAAGACGGAAGGATTCATGTTTCCTTACTGGTTGGAGAAACAAGTACTATTTGAGTTCATTCAAATGAAGGGAAGTTGGTATCCTGATCTTGTCAAAGTCTTCTATCACAATTTGAAAGTTGAAAATGGTGATATTGTCTCAATGGTCAAAGGCATTGATATTCGTCTGAATGATTTCATCTGGAATGTGGTAACAAATTTACCCACTGAAGGTGCCCTTTCACATCTACCCACATCCAATGTAAATAGCATGCTATGCAAGAAAAGAGTTTATCAAGATTGGTTAAGATTACCAGGAGTATTTCCACATAAGGTATCTTCGCACATGAAGGATTATTGAAAGAAGAGAAAATTCTTGCTTATCTTTTGGCAAACATCATCTTGCCCTGTAGAAACAGGAAGGATCGCATGACTACAGAGGATATTTATCTGCTGCATGCTATCAAACATAGCACAAATTGGCTGCAAGTGGTGAAAGACCATATGGAATATGCTGCACTAAGAAGGCACTATATCTACCCTACGGATGCCTTGTTAGCAAATTTTTGGTGCTTCTAGGGGTTGATGTCAGTAATGAACAGAAACATATCTCGACTAGTTAAGACCATAAATGGATGAAGATTTATGGCAGAAAACTTCACAAAAAACACATCACCATGGACAATTAAAGGAACAAATTTCTTCCCAGAATCAAACTTTGAGAAATATTGATAACGGTTGAAAAACAGTTATTTCATGCTTCATTTGAGATTAAATTACAACCTTCAAGGCTTAGAATGATCTTAGAATCAAGCAAAACACGTAAGTTGAGTCACTTGAGAGTCAAAAGTTGTTTCTAGAGGTATTATGCTTGTTTTGCATTGTTTTGCAACGTTTTTAATGAATATGAAAAATGGATTAAAGATGGAAGGTCTTAGACTCAAGGAAGAAGAAGAAACACGAAGAAAGGAAGAGTGTAGGAACCGCCCAACGCCAAAATCCAACGCTGGGCGGCCAAATGCGGGGAGAAGCCACTGTCTGGCGCCCAGGCGGTTTTGCGGTATGAGGCAAACCGTCAGGCGGTGGCGCGATTAAGGGTAAACAGCCGGGCGCCAAAGTGTGACGCGGGGCGGTTGTCTGCTGGGCTTGGGCCTAAATGTTGTGACGCACCTCAGCTATAAATAGCCCTAGTACGAGTTTAGATGCATTCTTTTGACAGAAAAGGGCGGCCAGACCAAGTTTTCACTCCTTGGAGAAGATCTATTGGATGCTTAGGCTCCTTTTTATCCAATCTAGGGTTTGTTTTTCCATTCTTCCATCATCATTCATCTAGTTTCACATGACAATGGTGAACTAAACCCTTTTGTTGTTGGGGAACAATGTAATCTTTTGAAACTCTCTTTTATTGAAACTCTTATTTATTTATATGCTTGTCGTATGCTTTGATTATCAATTATTGGGTTTCTCACCTGCGCTTAATGCTTTTATCGTTTAACTCATTCGGTAATTGTTGTTTGTCTTTATTGATACAGGAACGTATGGTACTGTCATGAAATAGGGGAAATTCCTTGATTAAGCAATACCACCTAGGGATATTGGGGTAGGACGATCAATTGTTTTCTCTTTCGTTTATAATGCATTATTAATTACTAGGGGAGGCTAGGGATAGCAAGCCAATAATTATTAATAGGCTCTTTTCGCCGAGGGATCGAGTTAAGGGTAGACTAAGAAAGTTTGCATGATAATTAGATAACAAAGCGAATTAAATAAGAGGAGTAGATAAGAGAGAGCGGATAAGATGAAATTGAAAACCCCAACAACTCCATTCATCCATAGTCTTTTTCTCGTCAATTGAATCAATTGCATTTGCATGTTTACTTTTTGTTTCTTGCATTCAAACCAATTAATTTCTTTTTACAAGTCTTACGATTTCAATTTGCACGAGCGATAAGGCATGCGAGTCCTTTGGGAAGAACGATAATGGGTTTACCAATTATATTACTCGGAACGATCTGGTACACTTTCAAGAGTGTTAACAAGTTTTTGGCGTCGTTGCCGGGGACTCGTGGTTTAACTTTTTCAAGTAGTGTGAATTGACTTAAATTTGATTTGTTTGTAATTATTGTTCATATTTTGTTTTGTTTAAAATTTTGTTTTTTTTTTCATTATTTTTCTTTAAAAGTGCTTTTAGGGTTTTTGTTTCTTGTGTATGCAGGAAACAATACACACTAGAAGTAAAAAGAACCAGCAACCTCTTCTAGAAGGGCTATCAGACAGGAGAGGAAGAAAATTAGACGTCCTGCACGTGAAAATTTTTCTTCTCCTGAACGACTTCTGCAATCTTCACTAGAGACTTTTTCACAGGGCATAGAGGAGATGGCAGACCAACTTCCACCAAGACACACACTAGGGGACGCATTAATCACAGTAGGTGCTTTGCATTTCAACTGTATAGCCATACCAGCAGATAATGCAACAAATTTCACGGGTTGTCAAATGAGAATCCTTATAATAATTTGACTATTTTTGGTGAAATTTGCAATATCGTCAAGATGAACGGAGTTTCGGATGATAGGGTCAGACTCAGCTTGTTTCCTTTCTCTCTTGGAGGAAATGCTAAATATTGGTTGCATTCACTCCTAGAAGGTACTTTCAGAAATTGGGAGGTTATGGCAAAACAATTTGTCACTAAATTCTTTCCGCAGACAAAGATCAATCAAGGGAAACTGGAAATTTCTTCATTTAAGCAAGGAATGGAAGAAACTCTTGGACAGGCTTGGGACAGATTTAAAGGCCTGTTGAGGAAGACCCCAGTCCATGGGTTCGATAAGACATCTTACATACTCGCATTCCTTGGAGGTTTGAACATGAAATCAAACATCATATTGAATGTTGCAGCCGGAGGAAACATAAGAAGGAAGACTGAGGACGAAGCTTATGTTGATATTGTTAAAGAAGTTTCGATGTTACAAACTAACGTTGTGACGAGGGAGCAAAGCAATATAATCACTCAGCAGTTGGAGATAGTGACAAAAACATTATCTGATTTATCGCAGGCAGTTATAGATGATTCAATTATCCCTCAGCAGCCTCATTTCCTGCCTATACAAAGAAGTGCAGAATCTGATGAAATTTTTCAGAGAATTATGAATAGAAGTGTGTTTGATGTCGATTGTGTGGAGAAAAGTAATGTGGAAGAAGTGTGTGAGTTTGTTACTAGAAGTGGGAGAATATTAAAAGAAAGAGAGGCTGAGAAAAAAGAAAAAGAAAATGTTACAGAAAAGAGTGCTCAGAGGGAGGAGTGTGAGATAGAGAAAAATATGATGAACGATAATCAGGAAGAGGAGGTCGTAAGAGTTAAAGAGAAGGAGTATGAAAAACCACTGCCATACCCAAAATTATATTCTAGAAAGGAAAAAGAAAAGCAGTTTGAACGTTTTATGGAGATTTTCAAGAAATTGGAAATAACTCTTCCATTTTCCGAAGCACTCCAGCAAATACCATCATATTCAAAGTTTCTAAAAGAACTCATTACGAAAAAAAGGAAGTATATTGAAAAGGAAACGATTGAGGTGCAAGGGAATTGCAGTGCTGTTATACAAAGGTCATTACCTCCTAAATTACAAGATCAAGGGAGCTTCACTATTCCATGTACTATCGGAGAGTTAGAGGTTGGTAAAGCTTTGATTGATCTAGGAGCTAGTATAAATCTGATGCCTCTTTCTATGTTCAAAAAGATTAAGGGGTTGGAGATCAAACAAACAAGAATGGTTCTTCAATTAACAGATAGATCTCTCAAATATCCTTATGGAGTTGTTGAAGATGTGATAGTTAAGGTAGATAAATTCTTATTTCTAGTGGATTTTGTTATAATGGAGATGGAAGAAAATGGAGATGCACCTTTGATTCTCGGAAGACCCTTCATGAAGATAGCTAGAATTGTGATTGATGTTGAAAAGGGGAAGCTTAAAGTCCAGGTACAAGATGAAGAGGTGGACTGTGATGTGTTTCAAGCAATGTCACATCCTAAAGATGATAAGTCATGTTTTCAAATAGACATTGTGGAAGAACTTTGCATGACGCAAGAAAACAGAGTTCGTAATGCATCCATTTTGGAGAGGACTCTTATCAATGAATGTGAGGATTTGAATGAAGAGGAAGATAAAATAAAGCAGGAATGTGTTCAGGATTTGGAGGTGATGAGATATTTTATTGATTCACTTAGCTTATTGTACTGAATTTAATCAGGGAATTATGCTTGAATGTCCAGTATTTTCTCATTTTTCCTAATTGTGCTTAATTTGACCGGAAATTCTAATTTTAATTAATTTGAATATTTTGAGCTAATTATTTGCATTATTAACTACAGGGAAATTTTGGAGATACATTCTTGGACATTTGAGAGGACATAAATTCATTCAAGACTCTCCACATGGAAAATTTAGAATTAGTTATATTTTAATTTAGTAGTTTAGAATTAATTAAAATTGTAATTTAGAAGTTTAGTTTTTTTTAGACAAGCTTGTGCACATTGGGCCAAATTTTAGAAAAAATATAAGGGCCCAAAGTGTAAGGATGACACTTGGCAACTTTAGGGTTTTAGAGTGGACCCCACCCATTTTTATTAGGATATATGGTCCTAGGGAGAAGCAACAGGCCGTCATTATTTTGGGTGTGTGAGAATCTGCTGGAACGTAATTTGAGTGGGGGGTTGGGAAAGTTTTTTGTAAGCTTTCTTTGAATGATGTGGATTTTATTTGATTTTGGATGAAAGAGATTTTAGCTTTTCCAGCCGCCACGGACATTAGGTTTTCTACTTCGAATGTTGATTTCTTGCAAGCTGCAGCAACGTCACTCACGGTTTTTCTAGCCGAGTGGGGTCCGATGATTAGATTCCTTGAGCTTTCATTTCTCTGAGATTGGAAATTGGTGGTAAATGTACGGCTTCATTTAAGATGCTGTCACGTAGTTATGCATTGGGAACTAAAAAAAAAGAGTTTTAGTCTATTGTTTCTTTGCTTGAACCGAGAAACGGACGCTGCTTTTAATTTGCATTCATTCACCTTTTGATTGAAGTTTTATTTAAGGGAACATACGGACATTTTGCAATTGATGCAATGATTTCATTCTGCAAAGTTTTTGCTTTTCAATTGGTGATTGTTTTAGGTGTGCACACGTGATGGAAGTTGGAGGTGGCACGACCTTGGTGGGAAAAAGTGTGTTTTCATTTGCTGGAATGGAGAGCTCCAAAGATAAACCTTTACTTTTGTTTGCTGATTCATCCGTGATTTTAAATTTATTCACGCACCTTTGATTGAAATTTTATTCCAAGGTTATGATTACACGTGTTTGCTTTGTTTATTTCCGCTGTAATGTGCTCTTCATTTATTAGTTAGGCGTTTAATATTTTCTTTTATTTTAATGTTGTCTAGTATTTTTGGTAGTGATAATTTAGTTGTAATGTTAGCTTAGGGTTAGTTAGTTGGTCATTAGCGATATTATAATGTTTCCTTGAGATTTTGGGACTGTAATTGTATTTGCCACTCTGACTTGGTTAATACGAAATCTGTATTTGCACTTGCAATTGGGTATACACTTTGTTGCCTAGTTGGTGTTGAGTCTTCTCTTAGTTGATGAAACTGCATGGTGTTATTGGATTTGATGTTAACATTGCGTTCACTTCGTTCGCTTTTATGAAAACATGATTACCATTCGCTTAATTGGTTAACTGTGTTGGATTAGAGGTTAGAGTCGTTGCTTTTTTTTTATCTGTGATAGGAAGCATTGTAATTAAGTTAATGACCAACCGTTTTCATTCTGTCTTTGAAACCATTTTTTACATCTGTGTTTACATTTCTGTTTGCATCCGTATTTTTGATTTAGTTCATCCGCATTCACAAAACTTTTCAACAAACCCCCCCCACTTCGTGTCTGACCTAATTCTCGAACCACATTTGGTCCTTGAGAGACGACCTAGGAGTCACTTCCTAGTACTATACTGCATTCTTTATGCACATTAAATTTGTGTGGGTTGCGACAGCCCATCAAATTTTGGCGCCGTTGCCGGGGACCAACGGTTCGGTCTTAGCTTTTTGTTGTGTTAGTGTGTGTTGTGTTTTTTCTTGTGTTGTGAGTGTGATGTTCTGTTTTGTGTGTTGTGTTATGTGTGTTGCATTTAGGTAGCTTTAGTTGCATATTTTCATTGCATTCTTCTTTTCCCCCTCTTCCTTCTACATGTCTACCTGCTTTTATTTTGTGAATACTGTTTCTTTTGCCTATGTCCATGACTTTGATTCTCCTTGTGCATCTAACTCTGATGTTGCTTCTCATGCATATTCTGCTGATTTCTATGTTGAGAACAATATGACTCATCCTCCCATTCCTGAGAGTGCTCTTTGGGAGCCAATTTCACATAGTGAGGATGATGTTCATTGCGTTCTCACATCTGGACTGATAGATTTGCTACCTAGGTTTTATGGTTCTGCAGGTGAATGCCCACATAGACACTTGGAGAGGTTCCAACACATTTGCTCTGTAATGAAACCTCCACATGTCTCTGATGATCAGATTTTCTTAAAGGCATTCCTGTATTCAGTAGAAGAAGCAGCATGGGGGTGGCTTTATTATCTTCCTCCTGAATTGAAGGCTAATTGGGAAGATCTTAAACATCTGCTTTTGGAAAGATTCTGCCCTTCACAGCAACAATATCAAGAACCACCATTCCATAATGCTTGTATGCCTCCCCCTATCCAAGAACCACAACAGCTGCAGTTTCATGAGCCTGCCTAAGCAACTCCTCATCCTTCCACTACTTCTGAGCCTACATTGAAGGAGTTACTGAGGCAGATAGCCATACAGAACATTCAATTCCAGCAAGAGACCAGAGCTTCCATTTAGAGTTTGACTGCTCAGATGGGGCAGATGGCCACTCAGCTCACTGAGGAACAGTCTTATATTTAAGAGGAATCACCGTTTCAGGCTGTTCAACTTCCAGATGATGTTGGTGCCATCCACATAGGAGACGGGGAGCAGAGTCATGAGCTTACTATTGCACCATCTACTTTCCCACCCTCCTATGTCCCCACTCTTATACCTAAGGAGACTGATGAAGAATTGGAGGACCAGGCAGATATGAGCAACACTTTTGAGATAGGTAGACCATCTTCACCTTCCACTACCCTACCAACTTTCAGGGAAATGGAGGTAAACATACCTATGATTGATTCTATTGTTGATGATTATGCTATTGATAAGTATGTTGATGATTGTATTGTTGATGAGCATGATTTTCATTATACCTCTCTACATGATGAGAAACAACTTTTGCCATCTTGTCTGAATACTTATTCTTCATGCACTGAACATGAATCTGAGCCTGTTGTTGATATTGTTTCCACATGTGAAATTGATTCATGTTTTGAGAGTTTATCTGAGGTTCAGCCTATTACATTGAGATTGGGTGTTATACCCCTGCATGTTATTTCTGTGGAACCATATTGCACTGACCATGTTGTAGGAGGTACATATGACCAACAAACACCCACAGTGGACAACAAAGGTGCTAACATTCACAAAAGCTTCAACACTAGTTGGCACCAGCTGAACCTGCTCATCAACAATCACTGCTTCTTAGATCCAACTGTGGAGGACATCTCCCTGCTTGATCAAATCTGGAGACTGAAGCAGTTCCTCCTCAACACTTCTTTGCTGAATCCAATGGTGGAAGAGATCTCCCTGAAAGTCCAAAATTGGCAACTGCCACCATCACCAGGGGAGTCTTCTTTTTCCCTTCTCCCCCCTTTCCCACTTGTATTGCACTTGTCCGGGATCTGTTGATTGTTCTTATATTCTGATCAGATAATTGTAACACACTGAGGACATTGTGTAGTTTAAGTGTGGTCTATTGGGGGAGATTCTGATTTGTCTTTGATTAGTTTATGTTTTCTGCGTTAAATTTTTTGTTTTCTAGGTAGTTTTTGTTGTGTCTTGTATATAGTTTTGCATGTTTCTTTTGATTTCTGGACTTTGTTTAGGTTATAGACTTGTCTTTCATTTCATTGATACTCTGATTTGTTTGAAATCCTTGTTTTTCTCTGCTTGAAATATGATTATGATGTTTGAGAGGTTGATTTGATTGTGACATAATTTCCCTGTGTGAGAATTGAGCCACTTGATGTTCTTTCTGGTGTGATATATCTCTTGATTGCTTGCGCATATGCCTTGGCTTGACTCTGTTGATAATTCTTGATTGATATGTATGTTTGGAAGTGATAAAGGCAGTTTTGTTGTTGAGCCTCTCTAGCCAGATGAGCCTACCTTTTTGTGATCCCTTGATAACCCCTTTTGAGCCTATACTTTCCCATTTCTTTGTTTTGAAGCTCATACACTAGCCCTAAGTGAAAAACCATGATTACCTTAACCTTAGGGAATTTTGGAGCTTTGGAAGTGTTTTAGGAACAAGTGTGGTCTCCCGGGGGATTTAGATGAATTGGCTAGATGGTTCCTCTTCTTGTGTTGTTTTTGTAAATATGTTGTGTATCTTGTCTCTTAGAGTTGTTTTCTGAAAAGAGAGGAAAGAAAAGAGACAAGATGATGAAAAAAAAAAACAAAAAAAAATACAGAAAAATGATAAATAAAAAAATTTTGTGAATAAAGGAGTCAAGAAGAGGATTGAATTAGAGGTTTGGGTTTGCGTATACTGTGTTTACACTTGTTCCCCATTGCTCCTCTATTTCCTTTGGTTTGTAGCTTCTCATCCATATGTATCCTTCCTTGTCCTTGGCCCCATTACACCCATAAAAGACCTTTTGATTTGAACATGCATATGTGTTTGAATATTGATATTAGAGGCTTGCCAAGACTGTTTGTTGCTCGCTTTCTTGAGTGCATTGAGTTGACATTGTTTACCTTATACACTTGAGAGAAACACTGATAGTGTGCATCTATGAGGTTCTGTTAATTTTGATTCACCTCTTGAGCTGATTGATCATTTTGTCATGTCTTGAATTGCTGGGATGACTTCATGAGTATATGTTTTCTCTGATTCTGTGTTGGATGTTGTCTACATCTTTTCCTTGTCCAGATTTCCTGAGAATTGTGTAACTCTGTCTCCTTCCTTGTGAGTCTTTGTTTTCCATGTGCTGAGTCTGTGTCAATTCCCTGATATCCGTTGAACTGTTCCCTGATTTGCGTCTTGATTTTTCCCAAGAGTGCAAAAGACTAAGTGTGGTCTATTTTGATGAGTCGATATTTTATTGATTTAACTTAGCTTATTGTACCAAATTTAATCAGGGAATTATGCTTGAATGTCCAGTAATTTCTGATTTTTCCTAATTGTGCTTAATTTGACCGGAAATTCTAATTTTAATTAATTTGAATATTCTGAGCTAATTATTTGCATTATTAACTGCAGGGAAATTTTGGAGATACATTCTTGGACATTTGAGAGGACATAAATTCATTCAAGACTCTCCACATGGAAAATTTAGAATTAGTTATATTTTGAATCAATCCAATTGTTTTTAATCTGTTTGAATAATATCTTATACATTGATTGATTGATTCAACTATGTCTTGTGTGAAGTCAACTATGATTATTCTGGCATACATCTTTTCATATTGACTTCTGTTGTTATTTGATTTTTATTCTTCCTTAACCATTATGCTTGATCTAGAAAATGTTGTTGAAAGGTTTTGCAGGAAGGACATTCCTTTGGAAGCTACAATTGGAATTCAACATTTGGAAAAGTAATGTATTCAACTGATAATTTAAAACATTCGACTGCGTATAACTGGGTTAACAATTCCATATCTGGAATCTGGTTTTATCTTTACTCATTGCTTAAATCCAATATAATATGTTATTATCTCTGCTTTTATTTGTTGCAAATATCTGAATCTCGATAATATTGTGAGATTGTTGAAGTTTGTATCATTGCATATCTATATGGTTTGATATTCTGACTTTGATACAACTCTATACTTAAACTGCTATCAAATTTGTGATATATTGCATTATGCATCTGATTTGATTTTATTACGCATAATGACAGGGGGAGTATCATTTTTTTACACATTTTACATCATATGCCTACATTTCAGGGGGAGTTAACATTGTTTTGTGATGAAATTGTGGTTATGAGAGCATCATTGTATTTTACAAATTGAATATTTTTCTGATGCATCTCTATTTTCAAATCTGCATAAATATCTGAAGCATTCCGTTTTTGTTAATTCACAAAGGAGGAGAGATATATATGAGAGTATGAGAGTAAGTATAAATGCTTTATGAAAGGGGGACAATACTTTGTCTCGTACTTCATTTGCTTGATATTATGTTGTATCTTGTGTTGAATTGTACAAACATGGTTGAGTTATTAATCATGGTTGTGCATCATCAAAAAAGGGGGAGATTGTTGAGATTATTGAAAACACAAACTCTATATCAATCTAGTTTTTGATGATGAAAACACTATGCTTAATAAAAGTACACATGTTACTGTATTACATGTTCTTATTCTGAACTGATTATTATATCTGCTGAACATGTTTTGATGTACTGTGGTGTATGTTCCTATGTTAATTGTGTGATATATTTGTGGAACATGCCTATATGATTATGTGCAATATGAACTGTTGTATCAAAAATATTTTACTGCACATTCTGGAAAGTGAAAAATCACAAGCACTTTTATAAACTTATAATTGTGTGACAAAGTTCTAGTCCAGTCGAATACATCTGTAATGGATTCAACTATTCTAAAACCTTTGTACAAATTTTGAGAATTAGTGCTCTATGATGTTCTGAATTGAAAAGAATTTCAAAATGTTTTTCCATGTGTCAGTCCACTATGTCCAAAGTACATTCGACTGTATTATTGATCTGCTTTGGAATTCTATTATGCTTACACGCTCTAACGACTATATTTTTAAAACATAGTTAAGCATTGATGACTTGGTCAACTGTATTAAATGTGTGTTGATTTTCGTTGACTGAGAGCTACTATGTTGAATGTCTGTTATAACTATAATAATGCAGTCGACTAGATTAGTAGTCTATTCGACTGAGAAACAATCTGACTGATAGAAATCTATAAATTCGCTTAACACGATTTGTTCAAAGACTTTGACGCTCTAACATTTTCATTTCTTGTTTCAGATTGAATTCTTTGTGCTAACAGCTCCAAGAATTCTCCAAGAAGACAGTGGTGGTCAATCTTGAGAGAGATTCAAAGGGAGAAGGCTTATGCGCTGACTGTGTGATCAGAAACTGCACAAAGAAGGTGCTTCTTGATTGATCATTGTAGGCTTGGCATCTTGTGAAGACTGCTGCATTGTTTGAAGGCTTGGCATCCTGTGAAGAGCGCTGGAATTGACTACGTTTTTCCGCTGCATAGAAATTTTCATTACTTGTATTTCAAGAAAGATCAAAAAGTTTTATACTTTTGATTAAAGATTGTGAAAAGATTTTTTTTTTGAAACACAAATTCACCCCCCTCTTGGTGTAAAACCGAAGCCGACCTGTTTCCCAACAATTACCATAGTTCATAAAAAATTATGTAACTTTGTTTATTATGATATGCAAAGATGACTTGGTTGAGCAACAGACTCAAGGCATATTTGTGGCACAAGGTAGGGAGGACCTCCTAGTAGCAGCCAGAGGTCGGCTAGACCGTCCAGGTCGTGTGCGTGCTGTTGGAGGAGCTACTGGATTGAGGGACTACTTTGGCCCTAAACCAAGAAGCACAGAAGTCGTGACTCCGGAATTGGTTAGTAGCATCACGACAAAGCAAATGGGAGAACGCTTAAGAATGCTCGAATGAGAACTTGCGATGATCAAACTACAACAACAACAGCAACAGTCACAGCAGGAGGACGCCTCTACATATGATCCTACCCCACCTCCCGTGAGCACCAAAGACTCATGCTCTAATGCAGATCGTACTGATTACAATAATCAGTATGAGTTTTTGGTTGATGGGGATCCTCCGCGTGCAGTGGCTATCAGAGTACAGCTTGCAGGAGGCCAGACCATTCATGGTGTTCCTTTATAGCCCACTAAGGCGCGGGTAAGGATTGATGATGTTAGAGACCCCCAGGTTCGAGTGCCAGTGCCGACAGATGAAATCCAATTTGTGGAGGAGGCCATAGGCACATTTATAGCTTGGCCTAAGACCTTGATCGTTCCATATTTTGGCCCACCAGCGATATTGTATTCTAATTTTTATTATCTTAAATCTTCAAGTTATAATTAAATGATTCCTAACGTTTGTAAATGTGACTTGCAGGTTTACCGACCAGAGAAACAAGCAATGGCTCAACTTAAGGCTCGTGTGGAAGCAGAAGACGATGATCCTTAAGAACGTTTGGCGTCGAGTTCCATATTCCATTGTATATTGAATACCAGGATGCATATGAGCTGATTGGTGGAGATAGAATGTTGAACATTTCATGCATACAACTGTGGTGCATGTAAGTTTTTTATTTCTTATTTTCCAATTTGTATATTATTAGTATTATGACATTTTAATAAATATACTTAACTTTATTCTTATAGGTACATGGACACCGTCGCAGTAGAATCAGGTCGGGGGTCAATTTATGGCTTTCTTGAACCTCAGACCATCCAACCAATTGGAAACACATTAGATTCCAGAAAGAAATATATGCTAACATGGATGACCGAGTCTAACAGAGAGATATATATGGTGTCATACATTGAAGCGTATGTTTTCCCAATATTGTCAACTTTTATCAAATTTTAATCAATAAACTCACTGGTTGTTGGTACATGATAGGGGCCACTGGCAACTCGCGGTGATCATTCCAGAAAAAGCACAAGTTGTATGGTTTTGTTCTCTTCATAGGAAGATGAAAGCGGATTTGAAGTCCTTGATACAAACGTAAGTATTACATTCATTCTTATGAATTCATTATGATATTAATAATATTAACTTATGTTTCTAATGTTTCAAATTTGTTTAGAGTTCTGACTAGGACCAGAGGACAACAAATTGATATTATATGTCCTAAGGTTGGAATTCGTTGATCTTTAACCTTTAATTTTCGTAGTCAATTTTAAACCATTACATTTGACTAAGTTCTTTCACATGTTTAGTGTAATAAGCAGAATGATTCCTGGGCATGTGCCTACTACGTCATGTCATGGATCAAGGCAATCATCCGAGCAGGAATCAGAGGACAGTGGACTGAGGTAGAAATTTACATTTGAAAATCTTAAAAATATCAATAAACTTTTGACATTAAAATGAATATAATTGTAAAGTTTCCTTCCTTGATTTTGTAGCAATTCAACGATACCTCTCCATTGTCCAATGCAGTATTAAAGTCCATAAGAGAGGAATGGGCAACATATTTGAATAAACATTTTAACTAGCTATAGTTTTAGGTTTTTTTCCTTTCATGATAGTAGCATTTGCTTACTTGTGCAGCTTTTTAACTGTGAATAGATGTATATTGTCAATAGATTATTCAGAATAGGTGAATACTGTGAATAGATGAATGGAAAAGTGGGTTCTTTTAAGTTTTGATGATAGCATTAACGTCTTTTACTTTACTATTAAATTCGAATTGATGATGGCATGGTTTAAACTAATTAATTCTGTGCATTTAGGAATTGGAAAACTGGTTTCTGTATTTCAGGTTTGGTTAAATGAGCTAAAACGAACGAAATTTAATAAAAAAACACTGAAGGTAACGTCAATGTATACACTGTCCGACGTTAGGCTCAGCGATATTAACGTCGACTGTAAACATGTTCGACGTCAACCTTACATCAATCACCTTATAATAACGTCAAATATTCCTTTAAATATAAATATTTATTAAATAATTAACGTCAAATTTTCTCTTCGACGTCCATATTACGTCATCAGTCTTCAACGCCGACATCAATATTACCACGTGTGGAAAACCACTGTTTAACGTCGGTTATTTTGGGCTTTTGACGTCACTTACGGAACCGATGTCTACTCTAGTGACGTTAACTTTACATCAATCAGGTAATGACAGACGTCTATCTAGACGTCAACCGTGTACACATCCGACGTCTACATAGACGTCAGGCGTAGCCACAATAGACATTAACATAGACGTCAGTGGTCAACAAAAGTGACGTCTGTATAAGCTGGATCGTTTATTCCACTGTTACTTATTGGACGTCGCCTTGTGCATTGACTGATGTCTGTAGACGTCAATTTTGCATTAACCGACGTCTACTGGGTTTTTTTTTTAATTAATATTTTATTTTTCGAATATAACCACACCTGAAAATCAGAAAAATTTCCCAGAACAATTGTTTATAATAAAGAATTGTTTATTTTAGATATAAATAGAAATAATTCAATCAAAGATAAAAAAATGAAATTATAAACTTAAACTAAACCTAAGTAATTGAAAACAACAAAAATAAGTCTTGCTCTAGTTCCACTTTTGGAGAAGATAAGTTGCCCACTCTTGCCTAAGTTGCTTTATCGTGTCTTCGGGTAAAGCAGATGGATTGTTGAAGCGTTGCACAATTAAGAAATATTGATTATGGTTTGATATATGTTCAAAAGAATTAATTGATTTTTGATGTTTTCAAAGTAAGCCTGATTATTACCTCATTCCAGCTATCTATAATGCCAGCTCGAATGATGGTCTTAATCCAACACATCACATAGTACCCATATTCCCATGAATATAGATGTCTGTTACACTAAAATGACAAACTAAATATAGTCAGAATTAAGATCATTGAATAACATAGTAAATGAATTAAAACTATAAATGCACCAAACCTTGGGATACAAGACTTGATTTAGCTGACCTCGAGATTTACCCATTACTCTATTTACATTAAAACAGAAAGTAATATGAATATAAGTATGAAATCATAAAAAATTAAGGCCACATGAATTTAAAAGTCATTTTTAGCGAAAGACTTAGCCTTGAAGAATGGTTTTCAAGTCATTTTTCATCTTCCTTTATAGTGAACAGAAGAAGACAACTATACCTTTATTGGGAATGAGGACCACCAGCTGCAAGTGAGCCCTGTTTGGAACATCATAAATAGTTAGTAAACTAATTAAGGAAACATTTAATTACCTTTTACATAAAACAACACATACCCATCCATGTATGGCACAAGGTATATGTCTCTGTTTGACTCAGCCATCCATGTTTTCAAATAATCTTGTTTGAATTCAGCTGTGTTACCACAACGTGGAATGGTCTGAGGTTCAACAAATCCATAAACGGAAGACCGACCTTGGTCTACAATGATTGTTTCCATGTACCTATAACAACAAAGTTAACTTGTTACAAAGTAGGCATCTAAATTAAACTATTATGGTTGACAAAATTAACTGTCTTACATGCACCAGAGTTGAAGAATGGAAATATTCAACTCCTTGTCTCCCTAGATGATCTCCGATACATCATTGAATGTTATATATAGTGGCATATGGGGGGGGTACCAAATACCCATAAATACCAGTATATTTGTATTGATCCTTTGTTGAACTTGGGAATGTTTGACAATAGCTTTGCTATGCGATTATCTTCCGCTTCAATCGTGTCATCACCATCATCAGCATGATCATATTCAGGTATTGGTGCCTCATGCATCGGCTGCTTTTGAGGACGTGTGAACTGAACATACAATTTTCAAAGTTATGAACAAATATTTTTAAATGATAATATAAAATTAGTAATGATAACAATATTATACTTGTTGTGTACCAATGTGTGTCATAACCAATGCTTTTGGCCAGGCTAAAAAACTTCCTATCGCCTCCCCCACATATTGAACTTCAGGAGTCGGTACAGGCACCTCAGCCTATGGATCCCGAACCTCGTCAATCATGACACGCACGTGCTCGGGTGATATAGGAACAACATGAATAGTCTGGCCTCCCTCAACTACTCGTTCGACAGCCACAATGCGTGCGGGATCCCCATCAACCAACAAGTCATATTGACCAATGTAGTCAGTAGGTTCAACAGCAGAGCAGGATCCTTTGGTGCTGGCAGGAGGTGGTGTGGGACTTTCAGTGGGCACACCCACGGTGGCCTGCGTCATGGATTGCAGCTTCTCTTCAAGCGATCTTTGTATTTGTTTTTGTTCTTTTAGCTGCTCAGTGAAGCGTTGCTCCATTTGACGAATTCTTTTTTCCCACTGAAGATCCATCTGCCTCAGTGCCTCTTGATTCGTTGATTGAGTTCTTTTTTGTATAGGGCCAAAGTACTCACGAACACCAATGGACCCAGGAATTACACGTACACGTCCTGGGTGCTCCGGTTTGCCAATGGCCATTGTTAAAATGTCCTCCCTACCTTGGGGAGTAAATGTTCCCTGTGTCTGCTGCTCAACCAACTCATCCTGCACATTAAAAAATTTACGTTACTTAAATTGCAAGATATGATAAAAATACAATAAAGTAATGTTTACAATTTTAACTTACAATTCTCTGTGAGAGCGCTACGGCTGAGGCAGATGTCATGCTCCCATCAGATTTCGTCCGAGCAGCCTTCCACATCTCGTACCTTATAAGTGGAGGTGCTAGGTCTGGGGACTGAAGCCCCAACTCATCCGCTCGATCCTTCCTAAGTTTCTTCTCCAGTTTCGCATAACCACCTCGTGATAACACGTGTGGTGCATCATTTAGCCTTTGCCTTTCTTGGGCGGCTAACCTTTTACCCTATAAAACAATTTTTACGCATAACTATATAATAATAAAAAATGCTTTGAAGATGTTGTTGGTTAAGATAAATACCTTCCATTCCTTAGTCTCTCTAGATTGACGAAACTGGATCCATTCTTCTTCTGTGAAGGAATAATTCTGAGATGGATTCTCATGTTGTCTTTTCCCAAATACATACAGACGTGTCAGCCTTGTCTTGAAATCCCTCCATCTCTTACATATGTGCGATAAGATTTTCTGCCTCATGTCCTGGGTGTTTGGAACATCATATTTTAGCTGTTTAAAACAAGGAACATGTGAATGACATAATAAGATCAAAGAAATAATTATATCAAATTTCTTTTAAGTAACCATACCTGAACATCTTTCCATAAAAGGTTCTTCTTGACCTCTGGGACATCATCCTAAGTTGCATGAAGGATAGAAACATGGGTTTTGGCTATCTTACCCAGATAACTATTAAAATTATAAGCATTTGGCCCTGATGCCACACCGGTTCTTGGGTCAATCTCAAGATGTTTCCTCTGCCCAGGAACCTGGCCGGATGTCGCTTCTGGCAAACGTGTCACTCCTCGTGTACATCTGCTCTGTGCTGATGCTGAGTCTGAGGTCGACATACCTGAAAAATATATACAAGGTTAGTTATTATGAATTGAAATTGAAATTTTCATGTAAATATAAATTCATAGAAAGAGATTCTTCAATGGGAATTGATGTGCTACATGTTGTTTGAAGTACACAAAGAGATTCTTCATCATCAAAACCGTGGTGGTTTTTCCCTTCCAAAACCACTGACCATTTTTCATTCGCTGGATTGCTGACGTAGAATATTTGCCTTGCTTGACTTGCCATAATAAATGGTTCAATAGTGAAACTCATTTTTTTAAGATCTACCAATGTGAAACCAGAGCCATTTGTAATCATTCCAGAATTTATATCAACCTATTTACACTTGAATACGGGGACTCTAAAACTCACATAATCCACCTCCCATATTTCTTGTATTACTCCAAAATAACTAATTTATGCAGTGATTGGATTTTTGTCTTTAGAACTAGAGAAGTGCAGTGACTCAACTTTTAGTGTAACCCTACTATTTTGAACTCTACTTTTGTCATCTTCTTCCTTTGTTTGAAAAGAGATATTGTTAATATAGTACCCACCATATGTAATGACATATGTGTTCGGCCCCCGAGATAACCTCAACAGAGTTTCAGAAACATTTGGAGTCGCATAAATCTTTTTCTTAAACCATGGTGATAACGGTTGAAAAACAGTTATTTTCATGCTTCATTTGAGATTAAAATACAACCTTCAAGGCTTAGAATGAGCTTAGAATCAAGCAAAACACGTAAGTTGAGTCAGTTGAGAGTCAAAAGCTGTTTCTAGAGGTATATGCTTGTTTTGCATTATTTTGCAGCATTTTTGATGAATATGAAAAATGGATTAAATATGGAAGGTCTTAGACTCAATAAAGAAGAAGAAACATGAAGAAAAGAAGAGTCTAGGAACCGCCCAACGCCAAAATCCAACGCTGGGCGGCCAAATGCGAGGGGTAGCCACTGTCTGGCGCCCAGACGGTGCAGCCAGGCGATTTTGCGGTATGAGGCAAACCGTCGGCGGTACAACTCACCGCCGGGCGGTGGCGTGATTAAGTGGAAACCGTCGAGCTCCAAAGTGTGACGCCGGGCGATTGTCTGCTAGCCTTGGGCCTAAATTTTGTGACACTCCTCAGCTATAAATAGCCCTAGTGCGAGTTTAGATGTATTCTTTTGACAGAAAGGGGCGGCCAGATCTAGTTTTCACTCCTTGGAGAAGATCTCTTGGATGCTTAGGCTCCTTTTTATCCAATCTAGGGTTTGTTTTTCCATTCTTCCATCATTATTCATCTAGTTTCACCATGACAATGGTGAACTAAACCCTTTTGTTGTTGGGGAACAATGTAATCTTTTGAAACTCTCTTTTATTGAAACTCTTATTTATTTATATGCTTGTCGTATGCTTTGATTATCAATTATTGGGTTTCTCACCTGCGCTTAATGCTTTTATCGTTTAACTCATTCGATAATTGTTGTTTGTCTTTATTGATACGGGTACTGTCATGAACTGGGGAAAATTCCTTGATTAAGAAATACCAACTAGGGATAGGGGGTAGGACGATCAATTGTTTTTGCTTCCGTTTATAATGCATTATTAATTACTAGGGGAGGCTAGGGATAGCAAGCCAGTAATTATTAATAGGCTCTTTTCGCCGAGGGATCGGGTTAAGGGTAGACTAAGAAAGTTTGCATGATAATTAGATAACAAAGCGAATTAAATAAGAGGAGTAGATAAGAGAGAGCGGATAAGATGAAATTGTAAACCCCAACAACTCCATTCATCCATAGTCCTTTTCTCGTCAATTGAATCAATCGCATTTGCATGTTTACTTTTTGTTTCTTGCACCCAAACCAATTAATTTTTCTTTACAAGTCTTACGATTTCAATTTGCACGAATGATAAGGCCTACGAGTCCTTTGGGAAGAACGATATTGGGTTTACCAATTATATTACTTGAAATGATCTAGTACACTTGCCAGAGTGTTAACAAATGGTAAGAAGCTTTTGACATGTTCATTAAGCTGCCATTTTTCACTCATTCTTGGGTGTGATGCCTTTATTTCTTTAACGTGTTCAGAAATGTAAGGAATATCATCATCAGTGTTGTTTAAGATGTACAAATGAGCTTGATCAACTTGTTTTCTACTCACACGTTGAACCTCACACTACCACCCTTACCTTCACATTTTCCTTCATGTATCCTCTTCGGTAGACCCACTGGTTCACAACTTGGCATGTAAGCTGAACAAAATTCAATGGCTTCTTCTGCAATGTATCGCTCTATGATTGAAGCTTCTGGTCTATACTAATTCTTGACATATCCCTTTAAGATTTTCATGTATCTTTCAACAGGATACATCCACCTTAGGTAAACCGGCCCACAAATTCGAATTTCTTGAACTAGATGAACGATCAAATGAACCATGATATCAAAAAAAGAAGGTGGAAAATACATCTCCAATTCACATAGTAGTCTTATTCCTTCATTTTCCAATTGATCTAAACATCGAGGGTCAACAAATTTCTTGCAAATGGCATTAAAAAAAAAGCACAGACGTGTCAGAATACCCCTAACAGAAGGAGGTAATATGCCTCGAATAACAACTGGTAAGAATTGTTGCATCAATATATGACAATCATGAGACTTTAAACCAACTAACTTTAGCTCTTGCATAGAAACAAGGTTACTAATATTAGAAGAATAACCTTGTGGAACCTTCACACTTCTTAAAGACTTACAAAAACTTTGTTTTTCTTGTTTAGAAAGAGTATGACAGGCTGGGGGAAAATAGGTGCGTCTACCTATTGTCTGTGGATGTAACTCTGTTCAGATTCCCATGTCAGCCAAATCTTGTCTTGCTTTTATTCCATCTTTGGTCTTCCCTTTGATGTTTAATAAAGTTCCGATGACACTGTCACAAACATTTTTTCTACGTGCATCACATCAATACAATGTCTAACATCAAGTAAAGACCAATAAGGAAGATTAAAAAATATTGATCGTTTCTTCCAAACATTTTTTGCATATGTACTTTTACGATGTTTTCCAAATACAATGTCAATGTTTTTGACTTTGTGGTACACCTCTTTACTATTGCGAGGTCTGCACACAACCTCATCCTCGACACTTCCATTGAATGCTTTTTTCAATCTACAATAAGGGTGATTGCGAGGAAGGAAAATGTCTTGTATAAACCGTCTTCTGACCATGCTTCAATTGAAGGTAACTAGTGTTTTCTTAACAAATCGGACATGCAAAATGTCTTTTAACACTATAACCGCTCAGGTTTCCATAGGCTGGGAAATCATTTATAGTGCAAAACAACATTGCACGCAAACGAAAATTCTCTTCAACATCTGAATCAAACACTTCGACACCTTCTTCCCACAACAATTTCAAATCATCAATTAAAGGTTTCAAGTAAACATCAATGTCATTGCCAGGTTGTTTAGGACCAGATATCATCATTGACAACATGACATATTTTCTCTTCATGCACAACAAAGGAGAAAGATTGTATATCATCAACATAATTGGCCATGAACTGTGTTTGCTACTTAAGTTCCTATACGGATTCATGCCATCAGTTGCAAGTGCAAGTCTTAAGATTCTTGGATCTGCACCAATTTCTGGAAATGTTTCATCGATCTTCTTCCACTGTGGTGAGTCTGCTGGGTGTCGAAGAAGATTATCGCACTTTCTTCCTAAAATGTGCCATTTAAGGTTCTTTGCATCCTCCTTAACAGAGAACATACGTTTGAACCTAGGTATTATAGGCAAATACCACATGACCTTACTAGGTGCACCATCATTACCTTCTTCACCAGTGTTTTTGTTAGATTTCTTTTTAAAACGACTTAAACCACATGTTGGACAGTACATTAGTGAAGCAAACTCCTTGATGTACAAAACATAATCATTGGGGCAAGCATGTATCTTCTGATATTCAAGACCCATTGGACATAAAACTTTTTTGGCCTCGTAATTTCGAATAGGAAGAGTATTATTTTCTGGAAGCATGTCCTTCAGCAACTCCAACAACTCCGTGAAACTTTTATCGGTCCATCTGTTCCTTGATTTTAAACTGAACAACTTCAAAGTTGCAGATAAACGTGTAAAGTTCGTGCAGCCTGGTGATGAGTCGTTATTTCTTGAACTGTATTTAGTTTATTGCACTTAAATAAACCAGGGAATTGTGTTTAATTGTCTGTTATTTCCCCGTTTTCCGAATTCTGCTTAATTTGGTCGGAAATTCGTAATTATGCTAATTTGGATTTTCTGAGCTGATTAAGCGCATTTCTGGTTGCAGGGAAGTTGTGGAAACATCATCTGGAGCATTAGGATATGGCGTGACACATTAAAAGGCTCAACATTTAGTCATTTAGATTCTAATTAAAGTTGTAATTTCTTTTTCTAGAAGTCCTTAATTAGAATTAGGTGTTTTGGACCCTTTTAAGGGCAATTTGGTAAAAGCCCAATGTGTGGGACATTTGGCAAAGACTTTAGGGTTTCTTTTTAAAGGTGGACCCCACCATTTTAGGGCAATTCTCGGCATTTAGGACTTGGAGCCGTCACTTCATTGGAGACTTTCACTTTTACACATTATTTTGCTTAGGCTTTTGTATGAACTCTCTCTTAGGAGCCTTGGTGTGTGCCCACGGTTTTTGAGCATGGAATGAACAAAGAATGCATTTTTCTTCTTCTCTTGCTTGAATCTTGTTTATCTTTGCTTGGTGGTGGTGAAAAACCTTTCCATTCCCCATCTTATTTCTTGTTCTTTGAAGTTGGAAGCATGAGTTTGAAGTGTTTCTTCTTGCATTTTCATGGTTTGTCTTTGGTTTGAATGAAGAGCTATTTCGTTTTTCTCCTTCTTTGCTGCCATATTTTCGTATTTACTTTGGTTTTCTTGGATTGGATGATAAAAATGGAGTTCTATGTGAGTTTTGGGTTGAATAGAGCTTAACTTGATGTGTGGGTATTGTGGTTTGGGCTCTTTCTTCTTGATTTTCGGTTTTGATGTTTGAAGCAAGGATGGGACCAGATTTTTGTGTTGTTATGGTGGCTGGACAGAGCTGGAGTGATGGCTTAAGTATTATTTTCGTTTTTGCAAAGAAACTTGAAGAAATGGTAGTGTTGAAGTTGGTTTGAAGAAGTTAGACTTTGGGGTTGTTGCTCTTGTATTAGTTTACAATTGGAACCTTTGGTTCTTGGGTGCATTCTCGGTGGTGAGAAGTGGAGAAAACATTTGAATGTTTGTGTTGGTGGTGAAAACCGAGAATGTGTTAGAAAGAAGAGAGAAAAGCACATTTAATTTTTACCTCTTTTGGACAAGCACAATATGAAGCACATTTACCATAGAAAGAATCTTTCCATTTTGGTGTGGACTCCTTGCTAGCTTATCACCGAGAATTGTATGAAGAAGAGGATGTGTTGTGTTTGTTTTTATTCCCTTTAACTTGGCTTATGTGGCACCTTGGTAGAAGAGATTAAAGCACCTTTTGGAGTGTGGAATATGGAAGGCAACGTTTTGCAACTTTGGAAGAGGAGTGAGTTCACGGCAATTTGGCCATGCATGTGTTGATTTCCGAACTTGGTCTTTTGGGAGAGAGAAGGGCACGGTTTTCATGGTTTAAAAGTGTGGAAAGCAAGGTTTGTCTTGGAGAATGAAGCACATGGCACAAAAGGGAGCAACACATTAATTGGCTTGTTGAAGGAAGAGAATGAAATGGAACTTTTGGGCATGGGAGGTCACGGCCATGGAGGTTATTTAGGCCATTCCAAGAATTGAATTACTTTAATTAGTGCATGTATTGTCACATAATTGATAGATGAAAAAGCATGTTGATTGTTCCTTTGTTTTGAATTAATTTGCATAATAAGATTAGTTGCTTTTTAGTTTCTCTAATTTAGTTTTGCATGTAATTTAATTTAACTTAGTTGGGTAATTGTTTGACACATTGTTTGGGTCTAGTATTTTATTTTGTTTTAATGTTGCCTAATATGTTTGGTCTTGTCACTTTAATTGTCATGATAGCTTAAATTAACTGTGTTGGTCATTAGCGATATTGCATTGCTTCTTTGAGATTTCTGGACTATATTTGTAATTGTGACTCTGACTTGGTTAATATCAAATCCGTATTTGCACTTGCAATTGGGTATACACTTAGTTGCCCAGTTGGTGTTGAGTCGTCTCTTGGTCGATGAAACTGCATGGTGTAAATTAGATTTGACGTTAACATTGCGTTCACTTAGTCCGCTTTTATGAAAACATAATTAGACTGCGCTTAGTTGATTAATTGTGTTGGATTAGAGGTTTGAGTTGGTTTTATTTTGTTGATCTGTGATAGGAAGCATTGTAATTAAGTTAATGACCAACCGTTTTTAGTCTGTCTTTGAAACCATTTTTTTTAGCTCTGTGTTTGTGTTTCTGTTTGCGTCAGTGATTTGATTTTATTCATCCGTATTCACCACAATGTTTTCACAAACCCCCCCTTCGGTTGTGACTTAATTCTTGAACCGCAAAATTGGTCCTTGAGAGACGACCTAGGAGTCATTTCCTAGCTATACTGCATTTCTAAATTGCACATTAAATTTGTGTGGGTTGCGACACCCATCAAATTTTGGCGCCGTTGCCGCGGACCAACGGTTCAGTTTTAAGTCTTGTGTTGTCTTTGTGTTTGTGTGAGTTGTGTTGTCTTGTAGTGTGAGTGTGACGTCTTGTGTTGTCTTGTGTTGTTTTCTGTGGTTTGAAATTTTTGTGCTATTGTTTCATGATTACAGGGTGTTGTGATTTAGTGCATGACTAGGGAAATCCTGGACCCATACCACCCTTTGATCCTGAGATTGATAGGACATTTCATAGGTTAGCTAGGCATTCTAGGAATTTGTCTTTAGAGTCTGTTTTTGAGTCAATTCCATTACACACTGTGCATCCTACTACTGAATCTGAATCCACTGCTGAGTATTTTGTGCATACTGCATCTACTGCATCTGTTGCATCTGCACCTGATTCTGATTCTGATTCTGTTATTTTTCACACTGAGAACAATATGGCACAACCTCCACCTCGTGAGAGGACTTTTAGGGAGATGGCTGCACCTGATTTCGATATTGAAAGCTTGTGCATCCAATATCCTGATGACGACGTTCCATTTGTTCTCAAGACTGGACTGATCCATTTGTTGCCCAAGTTTCATGGTCTTGCAGGTGAGAGTCCACATAAGCATTTGAACGAATTCCACATTGTTTGTTCCACTATGAAACCACATGATGTTCCTGAAGAGCACATCTTCTTGAAGGCATTCCCTCATTCATTGGAAAGTGTTGCTAAGGATTGGTTGTACAGTTTGGCACCTAGATCCGTCACTAGTTGGGACGATCTGAAGAGGCTGTTCTTGGAGAAATTTTTCCCAGCATCCCAGACCACAGCCATCAGAAAAGACATAACTGGGATTAGGCAACTTGGTGGAGAGAGCTTATATGAGTATTGGGATAGATTCAAGACACTTTGTGCAAGCTGTCCCCACCATCAGATGCCTGACCAACTCCTTCTCCAGTATTTCTATGAGGGTTTGAACAACATGGATCGGGGTATGATTGATGCTGCCAGTGGTGGAGCTCTTGGAGACACCACGCCTGTTGAGGCCAAGCAATTGATTGAGAAGATGGCCTCCAACTCCCAGGAGTTTAGCGCCAGGAATGATGCCATTGTGGTGAGGGGCGTACATGATGTTGTTACGCAGTCTTTATCAGCTGTTGAAAGCAAGTTGGAAGGCAAGATTGACTCTCTTGCGAGGTTGGTGACACAGTTGACAACCAACCAGAGACCTGCATCTAGTGCATCTGTTGCACGACTATGTGCTATTTGTCCTTCCAGTGACCACTACACGGATGCTTGTCCTACTTTGCAGAACTCTATTGCTCATGATGCGCCTCAAGCTTATGCGACTAACATATACAACAACAGGCAACAACAGCAGCAGAATTATGACTTGTCCAGCAACAGGTACAACCCAGGGTGGAGAAATCACCCCAATCTTAGATGGAACAATGCGCCGCAGCATCAGCAGCAGGCGCCACCTTTCCATAATGCTGGAGGTCCTAACAGATATGTGCCTCCACCTATACAACAAAATCAGAGGCAGCAACAACAACAACAGCAAGAGGCACCTGCCCAACCAGCTGCCCAACCTTCTACTTCTTCTGAGCCTACATTGGAAGAGTTAGTGAGACAGATGACTATGCAAAACATGCAGTTTCAGCAGGAGACTAGAGCTTCCATACAGAGTCTCACTAACCAGATGGGTCAGATGGCTACTCAGCTTAACCAGGCACAGTCTCAGAATTCTGATAAGTTACCATCCCAGACTGTGCAGAATCCGAAGAATGTGAGTGCCATAACCCTCAGATCAGGGAGGCAGACTGTTGTGCCTTCAGAGCCGACTTCTACACCTACACCCGTGCCTGACACTTGTCCTAGAGAGGACGACCATGACGGTCCACGGAGGGCATTTGAGGTGGGTGGATCTTCTTCTTCAGGTGGATCTTCTCCCTCTTCCACCACACCCGTTGCCACGCCTTCTCCATTGGTTGATCGACCTATCCCTCTTCCATTCCCTTCACGGGCACTTCCTAGCAAAAAGATGGAAGAGGTGGATAGGGAAATTCTGGAAACCTTCAGGAAGGTAGAGGTGAACATACCTCTACTCGATGCCATCAAGCAGATACCAAAATATGCCAAATTCTTGAAGGAGTTGTGCACACACAAGAGGAAGATGAAGGGCAATGAACGAATCAGCATGGGGAGGAATGTATCAGCTCTTATTGGTAAGTCGGTCCCGCACATTCCTGAAAAGTGCAAGGACCCAGGTACGTTTTGCATTCCTTGTGTGATTGGGAACAGTAAATTTGAAAATGCTATGCTTGATCTGGGTGCATCTATAAATGTCATGCCATTGTCTATTTATAAATCTTTGTCTCTTGGTCCATTACAGCCTACGGGTGTGGTCATTCAGTTGGCCAATAGGAGTGTTACCCACCCGACAGGGTACATAGAGGATGTCTTGGTTAGGGTAGGTGAATTGATATTTCCTGCTGATTTCTATGTTTTGGAGATGGAGGACGGTTTCTCTCATGGATCCGCCCCCATTATTCTAGGCAGACCATTATTGAAAACTGCCCGTACCAAGATTGATGTGTATGCTGGGACATTGTCTATGGAATTTGCTGATATTGTTGTACATTTTAATATCCTTGATGCCATGAAATTTCCAGCTGAGGACCATTCTGTGTTTAGAATTGATACATTGGATGACATTGTTGATGAGTTCATTGTTGATGATTTTTGTTCTATGCATGAGAAGAAACATTCTTTTCTATCTTCTGTACACTCATGCATAGCATCTGGGTTTGAATCAGGAATTGGAAATGTTGTTGAATTTGATGATGATATGGATGAAAACTGTGATGTCCAGGGTATTGATGATGTGCGTGTTTTTGATGATTTGGATGATATTGATGATGTTGTTGATATACCTGTGATGGATATTGATTTGGATTGTGATGAGATGGGTTTTCTGCCTTTACCTGTACATTCTTTAGAGTCAGAATGCATTAACCACGTTGCAGGAAGTACACTTGAATCTGACTTGCAGGAACCCACTCTTGAGCTGAAACAGCTCCCAGAAAACCTCAAGTACGTATACTTGGAGGATGATGAGAGAAAACCGGTCATAATTTCCACCTCCCTTGATTCTGCTCAAGAGGAGAGGTTGCTTGGAGTGTTGAGGGCGCATAAGAAGGCCATTGGGTGGAGTTTGGCTGACATACCTGGTATTAGCCCATCCACATGCATGCATAGAATTCTTTTGGAGGATGGGGCAAAGCCAGTGAGACAGCCACAGAGAAGGCAAAACCCCGTGATCATGGACGTGATTAAGAAGGAGGTGACGAAGCTTTTGCAAGCTGGGATCATCTATCCTATTTCAGACAGTCAGTGGGTGAGCCCCATCCATGTTGTGCCCAAGAAGACTGGCCTCACTGTTGTGAAAAATGAGAGGGATGAGTTGATTCCCACAAGAGTGCAGAACAGCTGGAGAGTCTGCATTGACTATAGGAGGCTGAATCAAGCGACCAGGAAAGATCATTTCCCCCTGCCATTCATTGATCAGATGCTGGAGCGCCTGGCAGGTAAATCTCATTATTGTTTTCTTGATGGTTTTTCTGGTTATTTCCAAATTAATATTGCTCCTGAGGACCAAGAGAAAACCACATTCACCTGTCCCTTTGGCACTTTTGCCTATAGGAGGATGCCCTTTGGCCTATGCAACGCCCCTGGTACCTTCCAGCGGTGCATGCTTAGCATTTTTAGCGACTTTCTTGAGAATTGCATAGAGGTGTTTATGGATGATTTCACTGTGTATGGGTCCTCTTTTGATGCATGTTTAGATAGTTTGGAGAAAGTTTTGACAAGATGCATAGAAGCAAATCTTGTTCTCAATTTTGAGAAATGTCACTTTATGGTAGAACAAGGTTTGGTTCTAGGGCACATCATTTCTAGAAAGGGAATAGAGGTAGATCCTGCTAAGATATCTGTGATTTCGCAGTTGCCTTACCCCTCTTGCGTGCGAGAGGTTCGATCTTTTCTTGGACATGCAGGTTTCTACAGGCGCTTCATCAAGGACTTCAGCAAGAAGGCGCTTTCCTTATCCAAACTGTTACAGAAGGATGTTGACTTTGAGTTTGGTGACAGATGCAAGCAGGCGTTTGATTGCCTGAAGGAAGCTTTGACCACCACCCCGATCATTCAGGCACCAGATTGGACGACCCCTTTTGAACTTATGTGTGATGCGTCTAACTATGCATTAGGGGCCGTGTTGACACAAAAGGTTGATAGATTGCCTAGAGTGATATATTATGCTTCTAGGACTTTAGATGCTGCCCAAGCAAACTATACCACAACTGAAAAAGAGTTGTTGGCAATTGTTTTTGCGCTTGATAAGTTTAGATCATATTTGCTTGGATCTCCTGTTATTGTGTACACTGACCATGCAGCTCTTAAGTTTCTTTTGAAAAAGGCTGAGTCAAAGCCAAGATTGATCAGGTGGATGCTACTACTCCAAGAGTTTGACTTGCAAATCAAAGACCGGAGTGGAGCACAGAATTTGGTTGCAGACCATCTCAGTAGGATTGAGAGAGCTGAGAGAGAAGCTGATGTTTTGCCTATCCAGGATGACTTTCCTGATGAGAGTTTATTGATGATTTCATTTACTCACCCTACTCCTTGGTTTGCACACATTGTAAATTATTTGGTTGCTTCTGTTTTTCCTCCCTTAGCATCACGTGCTCAAATTGCCAAAATTAAGAGTGATGCTAAGTATTATATTTGGGATGACCCATATCTGTGGAAGTTGTGCAGTGACCAGGTGACTAGGAGATGCATTCCGGACCATGAGATTGACTCGGTCCTGCAATTTTGTCATGCCTCCTCACCTGGTGGTCATCTGGGGATACAGAGAACAGCTCGCAGGGTGCTTGACTGTGGTTTCTATTGGCCCTCCATCTTCAAAGATGCGGAGAGGATTTGCAGCACCTGTGAGCCTTGTCAGAGAGCAGGAGGATCAATTTCACATAGACAAGAGATGCCTCAACAGCCTATGCTATTTTGTGAGGTGTTTGATGTCTGGGGTATAGACTTTATGGGTCCTTTTCCTGTTTCTTTTGGTTTCTCTTATATTCTCCTTGCTGTGGATTATGTTTCAAAATGGGTGGAAGCTAGAGCCACCAGGACTAATGATGCTCGGGTTGTTGTAGATTTTGTTAGATCTCACCTCTTTTGCAGGTTTGGAGTGCCTAGAGCAATTGTTAGTGATCAGGGAACCCATTTTTGTAACAGATCCATGCAGGCTTTGCTCAAGAAATATGGGGTGACGCACAGAGTTTCTACACCATACCACCCCCAAACAAATGGGCAAGCTGAGATCTCTAACAGGGAGATAAAGAGAATTTTGGAGAAGATTGTCCAGCCCAACAGGAAAGATTGGAGTAATAGGTTGGATGATGCTCTTTGGGCCCACAGGACTGCCTACAAAGCACCCATAGGGATGTCTCCTTATCGGGTTGTCTTTGGAAAGGCATGTCATCTACCAGTTGAGATTGAGCATCGGGCATACTGGGCTGTGAAGACTTGCAACTTCTCCATTGACCAAGCTGGAGAAGAAAGGAAGTTGCAACTGAATGAATTGGATGAAATCCGATTACAGGCCTATGAGAACTCGAAGTTCTACAAGGAGAGGACAAAGAGGTTCCATGATAGTTCTATTGTTAGAAAGGACTTCGAGGTTGGCCAACAAGTTTTATTGTACAACTCTAGGCTCGGCCTCATGAGTGGTAAGTTGAGATCAAAGTGGATTGGACCTTTTGTTGTAACTAATGTTTATCCTTATGGTGCAGTTGAGATTCAAAGTCTTTCCACAACTAAAAGCTTCAAGGTGAACGGGCACAGACTGAAGCCTTTCCTCAGCAATCCTTCTTTGTTGGATGCAGTGGTGGAGGAGACATCTTTGGTCAACCCCACCTATCCTTCCCTTTGACTCAGGGAGTTTCTTTTCTCTTTCCCCTTCTCACTTTTATTGCACTTTGTCCATATCTTTTGAATGTTCTGATTGTTCATCTGATGATTGTGACACACTGAGGACATTGTGTAGTTTAAGTGTGGTCTATTAGGGGAGATTGTTCTTTGTTTAGGTTTTGCTTTCTAGGTAGTTTTGTTGTGTCTTGTGTACAGTTTTGCATGCTTTTTGTGAATTCTGGACTGTGATTAGGTTGCTAGTTCCCTTCACTGCATTGATACTCTGTTTTGTTGGATTCCTTGCTCTTCTTTGCTTGGAAGATAATCATGATGTTTGAGAGTTGAATTGATTGTGACCGATTACCTGTGTGAGATTTGAGCCACTTGATATTCTTTCTTGTGTGTGATATGTCTCTTGATTGCTTTCACATATGCCTTGGCTTGACTCTTGATTGATATGCATGTTTGGAAGTGATAAAGGCAGTTTTGTTGTTGAGCCTCTCTAGCCAAATGAGCCTACCCTGTTTTGATCCTTTGACAACCCCTTTGAGCCTATACTTTCCCCTATTCTTTGTATTGAAGCTCATTCACTAGCCCTTAAGTGAAAAACCATGATTACCTTAACCTTAGGGAATTTTGGAGCTTTGGAATTGTTTTGGGAACAAGTGTGGTCTCTTTGGGGATTCTGATGAATTGGATAGTTGGTTCCTCTTCTTGTTTTTGTTTTTGTAAAAATGTTATGTATCTTGTCTCTTACAGTTGTGTTTTGAAAAGAGAGAAAAGAAAAGAGACTAGATGAAAAAAAAAAGAAAAAAATACAGAAAAATAAAAAATTGTGTGAATAATGGAGTCAAGAAGAAGATTGAATTAGAGGTTTCGGGGTATGATTTGACTGTGTTTACACTTGTTCCCCATTGCTCCTCTATTTCTTTTGGTTCGTAGCTTCTCATCCATATTTATCCTCCCTTTTCCTTGACCCCATTGCATCCATAAAGACCTTTTGATTTGAACATGCATATGTTTTTGAGTGTTGATATTAGAGGCTTGCCAAGTCTGTTTGTGTTTGCTTTCTTGAGTGCATTGAGTGACACTGATTTACCTTAAACACTTGAGAGAAACACTGATTGTGTGCATCTGTGAGGCTCTGTTGCTTTTGATTCATCTCTTGAACTGATTGATTGCTTTCCATGTACTGAACTGTTTGGATGACTTCATGAGTATCTGTTTTCTTTGACGCTGTGTGGGATTCTGCCTATGCCTTTCACTGTCCGGATTTTGTGAGAATTGTGCAACTCTGTTTCTGTTTTGTGAGACTTTGTTGTCTGTCTGTCGAGTCTGTATCTCCTCCCTAATGTTTGAGTAGTTCCCTGGTTTTCGTCTTGGTTTTGCCCATGAGTGCAAAAGACTAAGTGTGGTCTATTTTGATGAGTCGTTATTTCTTGAACTGTATTTAGTTTATTGCACTTAAATAAACCAGGGAATTGTGTTTAATTGTCTGTTATTTCCCCGTTTTCCGAATTCTGCTTAATTTGGTCGGAAATTCGTAATTATGCTAATTTGGATTTTCTGAGCTGATTAAGCGCATTTCTGGTTGCAGGGAAGTTGTGGAAACATCATCTGGAGCATTAGGATATGGCGTGACACATTAAAAGGCTCAACATTTAGTCATTTAGATTCTAATTAAAGTTGTAATTTCGTTTTCTAGAAGTCCTTAATTAGAATTAGGTGTTTTGGACCCTTTTAAGGGCAATTTGGTAAAAGCCCAATGTGTGGGACATTTGGCAAAGACTTTAGGGTTTCTTTTTAAAGGTGGACCCCACCATTTTAGGGCAATTCTCGGCATTTAGGACTTGGAGCCGTCACTTCATTGGAGACTTTCACTTTTACACATTATTTTGCTTAGGCTTTTGTATGAACTCTCTCTTAGGAGCCTTGGTGTGTGCCCACGGTTTTTGAGCATGGAATGAACAAAGAATGCATTTTTCTTCTTCTCTTGCTTGAATCTTGTTTATCTTTGCTTGGTGGTGGTGAAAAACCTTTCCATTCCCCATCTTATTTCTTGTTCTTTGAAGTTGGAAGCATGAGTTTGAAGTGTTTCTTCTTGCATTTTCATGGTTTGTCTTTGGTTTGAATGAAGAGCTATTTCGTTTTTCTCCTTCTTTGCTGCCATATTTTCGTATTTACTTTGGTTTTCTTGGATTGGATGATAAAAATGGAGTTCTATGTGAGTTTTGGGTTGAATAGAGCTTAACTTGATGTGTGGGTATTGTGGTTTGGGCTCTTTCTTCTTGATTTTCGGTTTTGATGTTTGAAGCAAGGATGGGACCAGATTTTTGTGTTGTTATGGTGGCTGGACAGAGCTGGAGTGATGGCTTAAGTATTATTTTCGTTTTTGCAAAGAAACTTGAAGAAATGGTAGTGTTGAAGTTGGTTTGAAGAAGTTAGACTTTGGGGTTGTTGCTCTTGTATTATTTTGCAATTGGAACCTTTGGTTCTTGGGTGCATTCTTGGTGGTGAGAAGTGGAGAAAACATTTGAATGTTTGTGTTGGTGGAGAAAACCGAGAATGTGTTAGAAAGAAGAGAGAAAAGCACATTTAATTTTTACCTCTTTTGGACAAGCACAATATGAAGCACATTTACCATAGAAAGAATCTTTCCATTTTGGTGTGGACTCCTTGCTAGCTTATCACCGAGAATTGTATGAAGAAGAGGATGTGTTGTGTTTGTTTTTATTCCCTTTAACTTGGCTTATGTGGCACCTTGGTAGAAGAGATTAAAGCACCTTTTGGAGTGTGGAATATGGAAGGCAACGTTTTGCAACTTTGGAAGAGGAGTGAGTTCACGGCAATTTGGCCATGCATGTGTTGATTTCCGAACTTGGTCTTTTGGGAGAGAGAAGGGCACGGTTTTCATGGTTTAAAAGTGTGGAAAGCAAGGTTTGTCTTGGAGAATGAAGCACATGGCACAAAAGGGAGCAACACATTAATTGGCTTGTTGAAGGAAGAGAATGAAATGGAACTTTTGGGCATGGGAGGTCACGGCCATGGAGGTTATTTAGGCCATTCCAAGAATTGAATTACTTTAATTGGTGCATGTATTGTCTCATAATTGATAGATGAAAAAGCATGTTGATTGTTCCTTTGTTTTGAATTAATTTGCATAATAGGATTAGTTGCTTTTTAGTTTCTCTAATTTAGTTTTGCATGTAATTTAATTTAACTTAGTTGGGTAATTGTTTGACACATTGTTGGGGTCTAGTATTTTATTTTGTTTTAATGTTGCCTAATATGTTTGGTCTTGTCACTTTAATTGTCATGATAGCTTAAATTAACTGTGTTGGTCATTAGCGATATTGCATTGCTTCTTTGAGATTTCTGGACTATATTTATAATTGTGACTCTGACTTGGTTAATACACTACAGTAAATGCGCTAAATACCGAGGGGTATTTACCGAGGGCCTATAGTCCTTCGGTAACGATTTGGTCAAATAAATTACCGAGGGCTTTAAGCCTTCGGTAATGTCGACGATAGATTTAAGTAAAAAATTTCCCTTCCTCCAATCTCAGAAATCTCGTACCCCTGTGTCGTCGTCTCTCTCGCGGTTGCAATCAGAAGTTCGTTTGACTTGGGAGAGGTCGAATTTGCTTGCCATAAGCTCTTCTCGTACGATTCTGACGGTGAGGTTTGTTCGGTGGTGGCCGGTGGTTTGCAGTTTGGGTGGGTCGGCTTTGTGACGTTTGCGATAGGGTGGTGGATTGTGGTAGCTGACGTTTGCGCCAGTGGTGGTGGGTCGTGGAGGTTGGCTTCGGGACGACGTAGGGGTGCTGCAGAGTGTGGCATCGTCAAGCATTTAGCTGTTGGTGGGTCGTGGATATTGGCTTCGGACGAGGTAGGGCTGGTGGTCTGCAGAGTGTGGGATCTTCAAGCATTGTTGTCGAGGTTAGTTGATTACCCTGTTATTTCTGATGAGTTTAATAATCGGAACTGTAATTTGAGTTGGCCATAGCTGTGCAATTTTGGTTCCATTGTATGAAAATCAAACAACTTTGACAGAATGCATCTTCCACAGTGATGAGAAATGAGGCAGTTTTTTAAATTTGCAGCTTGCACAGTTTTGGAATAGAGATTTAGTCTGCATAAACCAATGAGCAACTAAATTGGAGACAAAGATTTAGTCTATGACCAATTAGAAGTAGTGTCTGTAAACATCCGTCTAAGAGCATTTAATAATGGGTAGCTGAGAATAGGATAACATAACCTCCTGTGAAATGAGGCAGTGATGTATCAATGATGGGGCGGCTATGAAAGTCTCAGATGCCACTGTTGGCTTTGTCCGAGTTTCCTTTGTCTTACAAGAACAACAAATGAACTCTAAATTGAGGTTTTGAGTAGTGGAATTGCACAACAGTGGTTATAAGTCCAAAACAAATTTTACAACAACTTTAAATCATCAAAACAAACCTTTTTGACCTATTATTTGGCATAGAAAAACCAGATTCCGAAATTTGACCTTATAATGGCTAATAATGTAGCAAATTAAACAACTACACAGCATAAATGAACTTTGAACAATGAGTTAGGCTGGACTAATTCATCACCAGGGTAGATTTAGCATGTCATTGACATGATTCAGTGATAAATTGCAGTAACATTGGTTTGGTTTCATTGATTTGGCAGAGATTAATTGATGGTTCTTTGGAAAAGAGATTTTAGTTGTATAATGGTGTAATTTGCTGCATAAATTGGCTCTAGCAAGGGTGATCTTCGAATTTTGATGTTTTTATGCTATTTGAAAGGTTGAACAAGCTTAAATTGGTGTACTAAAGTATATATCACTGTTCATTTGGTCATATTTTAGCTTATATGCAGATTTGGTCTTTAAACCATCACTTTTTGAGTTAAAATGGAAGTAGAGTGGTGATTTTGAATTGTAACCTGTTTATAACTCATTTCAAAGTTTAAAGGCAATTAAAAAACTGAATTATTATATGTTACAAATGTAGGTTTTTGGAGGAAGACCCAGTGTTCAATTGTTAGAAGTTGGTGCCAAATTTAGGAGGGGTTGCAATTTAGGAGAAGTTGAGCATCTGAAAAAGGTATGTAGTTAATGATATTTAATTGTATTTTTTAAAGTCTTGTTATTGCTGCCTTAGGTTCATTTTTTTGCATGAACTTTGTTTGTTTATTTGTATGAAAATGTTTTTTAATTTCTGCTTTTGGTTTACTCTCTTGGGTTGCTTAGTTCCAATCCCTCTGTAATAGACACAATCACAATGCTCCAAACTTGATCTCACTCTGTTCCTCTCTCCCTCTCTGTCCAAAATCCAACGTTGCATGAATTAGTCATCAAAAGCTTTATTTCAGTACATCAATTTTGACTACTTTCCAAACAACTTTCCTTAGCATATCCCTTCCACAAACACTATGAACAAAACTGGTGCCATAATTAGTTGAAGTATCTATTTGTAATGTATGAGTGTACAAATTTGAAACATCTACTGAAAATACATGAAAACTATCAAGAAGACACAACCTCTGTCTTTTGCTTTTCCTTCCATTCTAAACCTATAAATCTACATGGTGAAAACCGAACCTTGTGCTCCGAAATAGTTTCAAGCTTAGGTGACCAAACCTGATCCTTAGACTTCACAAGCATTTGGTAGTGTTTTTTCAACTCAGGAGTACTGCAGAGAAAGTTGTTGTGAGTGGTGGTGGGGTTGCATCTTTTACCTCTATTGATGAGCATTGTGATGAACTGAGGCATGACCTTTATGAGTACCCTTCCGTTGGACCCTTTCTAATTAGAAACTGTCCTAACAACTTTAAAAGGGTAAAACCTAGCTAATTAGAAACTCACACATCTAAAACAACCTATAACTCAAAATATGACACCCTAGAACCTAAAACTAGTTGCTAGAATAGGCTAAAAACGGTCATAATGCATGGTGTCTATAAGTATTAACCAAAACAGTAAAAAAACTATGTACACAAGTTTTAAAACATCAAAGAAAGATAAAAATAAGGGCACAATTTCAAAATACAAAGAAATTAAAGATTTGACTATTAAGGACCTAATATTACACTACTTAAAGCCTAAAAAGTGTTCTTAATAGGTGACAAAATCAAAATTAACCTAATTAAACCTAAGAATGTATACTGATGTTATCCTAACAAGTTTAAAGTACCTTAAACACTTAGAACCGAAAAATATGTGGAAGTACTCTACAAAAGAGAACTTCAGTAATAATAAGTTCTCTCCCCCAAATTTAATACACAACCCCTTAGGATGTCTATGGCATTTCAATACTAAGGACTTTTCTTTGCATGACCTTATTGTATGCCTTGACAGTAGTGTTGAAATTGCCTTCCATGTTGGACTTAAGTAGTAATAGGTTTATTACTTACGTTACATGGAGTGTTGGTGATTTGGCTAAGTTTACCTTTGTTTGGCTTGTCACAGAACATGGCCCATTTTCTCAACCATCGTGCATGGATGTACGACCGTTGTTATAGCGGAAGGAGAGGTTTGAAGGAATCTTTTGTCATCGGAGTTGAAGAGTTTGTCCACACGGCTCGACGATCTCAATATTATGCTCTTGATGGAGGGATTCGATGCCCATGCATCAAGTGCGAATGTACAAGGATTTTGAAAGATGAAGAACTTAAAGTTCACCTATACCAAAAAGGGTTCATGCCTAATTACACGGTTTGGACATTTCATGGTGAAGAGATTCCTTCGACCTCCAATGCAGACCAAAATCGGCTTGCATCAGGTTCGAATACTGTTGTACATACATCTGAGATAGATCAATTTGCCTATATGCAAGAGATGGTCGACAATGCTCTTCGTCGACATGACGAACAAGAAGCAAACGATAGTCATGATGAAGAGTCTCCAAATGAAACCACCCAGAGGTTTTACAAATTACTAACAGAGGCAAATCTACCTGTATTTGAAGGTTCATCTCAGTCAAAATTGTCAGTGTCCATTAGACTCTTGGCTGGTAAATCTAATTGGAACGTTTCCAATCAAGCAGTGGATCACTATACAAAATTGATTTTAGATTTGACACCACCAAACAATTCTATTCCGAAGAATTGTTATCAAGCCAAAAGATGTGTTTCAATGTTGGGATTGGAAGCCAAGAAGATTGATTGTTGTGTTAATGGATGTATGTTATTCTATGACAATGACAGTGGCAAAAATGATGCATTGTTGGTTGAATGCAAGTTTTGTGGCTCTCCTCGATATCATACGATGCATGCTGGACGGAGGCAAAAAAAACCAATTCCCTTAAAGTCAATGTTCTACTTGTCCATTATTCCAAGATTACAAAGAATGTTTACTTCAATGCAAACATCACAACACATGACATGGCATGATGGTAACAAAACTAAAGGAGTTTTGCGTCATCCTTCTGATGGTGAAGCTTGGAAGCACTTCAATCGTAAACATCCGTCCTTTGCTAGTGAACCGCGTAACGTGAGACTTGGTCTATGCTCTGATGGATTTACCCCATACATTCAGGCGTCTGCATCACCATATTCATGCTGGCCGGTGATAGTTACCCCATACAATCTACCTCCTGAGATGTGTATGACAAAGCCTTACATGTTTTTAACGTGTATAATACCAGGTCCATCTAATCCCAAATCAGCGATTGATGTTTATTTGGAGCCTCTGATTGATGATTTGAAGAAGCTATGGAATGGAGTTTGGACGTATGATGTTTCAAGGAAGCAAAATTTCCTTATGAGGGCAGCTTTGATGTGGACTATAAATGACTTTCCAGCCTATGGCATGTTATCTGGTTGGAGCACGCATGGTCGATTAGCTTGTCCACATTGCATGGAACATACGAAGTCATTCCAATTGAGTTATGGTCGAAAAAGTAGTTGGTTTGACTGTCATCGAAGGTTCTTGCCTATTGATCACCCCTTTAGAAGAAACAAAAAGGCATTTCGCAAAGGGCAAGTTGAAACGGATATGCCCCCGCCGAAGTTGACCGGATCACACGTTTGGAGAAGAGTTAAAGACTATCCAAAAGTCACTGAATCTGTACAGACTAGGATCGATGGGTTTGGAGAATGGCATAATTGGACTAAAAGAAGCATATTTTGGGATCTTCCCTATTGGAAAGACAACTTGCTAAGACATAACCTAGATGTCATGCACATTGAAAAAAATTTCTTTGACAACGTCTTGAACACAGTTATGAATGTTATTGGTAAGACAAAAGATAATGACAAAGCAAGAAAAGATTTACCTCTGATATGTGCACGAAAAGACTTAGAGTTGAAGGAGCAAGCTAACGGTCGATTCTTCAAACCAAAAGCAAACTATACCATCTCAAAAGATGAGGCAAGAATAGTGTGTGGATGGATCAAAGAGCTCAGAATGCCAGATGGATATTCTTCTAACTTGTCCAGATGTGTCAATGTTCAAAACGGTACTATTCAAGGGTTGAAGAGTCATGACTGTCATGTATTCATGGAGACTTTCATCCCTCTTGCGTTTAGTTGTTTGCCACAACACGTGTTACATCCACTGATAGAAATTAGTAACTTCTTTAAAAATTTGTGTTGCACGACACTAGAGGAAAATTGCCTAAGAAAGATGGATGAAAATATCCCAATTATTCTCTGCAAATTAGAAAGAATATTCCCTCCTGCATTCTTTGATTCAATGGAGCATCTTCCAATCCATCTTGCATATGAAGCTTGGCTTGGGGGACCTGTGCAATACAGGTGGATGTATCCCTTTGAAAGGTTTATGGGAGAATCTAAACGTTCAGTTAAAAATAAAGCTAGAGTAGAAGGCTCAATTTGTGCAGCTTACTTGCATAGAGAGACAACGTATTTTTGTTCACATTATTTCAAAAACTTCATGTTGTCCCCCACTAATGTCAGAAACGAAATGCAATGGCAAGGTGAACCACGTCAAGGTGCAATATCAGTTTTTCGACAATCAGGCCGTCATGCGGGAAAAGAATTCACTCATTGGTTAACTGATGCTGAATTCAACTCTGCTCATGTCCATGTCTTAATCAATTGCAGTGAAGTTAAGTCGTACCTTGAGTATGTCATCATCCAACTCTTACCTTTGCAATGGTTAAATTCTTATACACTAATTCATTTCATTTGTACCAGCTCATTTCTTGTGGCTGAGCAAGTCGCAGAAGGAAATGCTTCTGCTAGAATACACTCAGAGTTTCCCAAATGGTTTAGAAATCAGGTCCGTACTTTTTCCTATGTTTTGAGCAAGGTTAATTTGACTCTTGCTTGAAAATTTTGTTGGTATCTTTGTAGGTTTTTAATCAGGCGTTAACTCCCACGGTTCAAGAGTTAAGACATCTATCCAATTGGCCAATGAGATGTGTGAAAGTATGGCACACATACTTCATCAATGGTTACAAATTTCATACACATGAATGGTCTAAGGGAAAGAAAACAACAAATTGTGGTGTATACGTCAAGGGCCTTATAGAGGGTTCTTATGATGATTTCTACGGCATCATTCATAAAATATATGAGTTAGAGTACAACAGCAATGCTTCTCCAAACAGAGTAGTACTTTTTTATTGTGAATGGTTTGATCCTTCTAGAGCTGGTACTAGAGTGGATCCTAGGTTTAACATTGTCGAACTCAACTTGAGAAACAGATATGGACCGTTTGATCCTTTCATTCTACCGACTAATGTCAGACAGGTTTATTATGTGCCATATCCACCATTCCGCAATATTGACAAGCGTGGTTGGGCTGTAGCAATACAAACTAAGCCTAGAGGTCGCATTGACTCAAATGAGGTTGAGGAAAATGTTGCCTACCAACTTGATCAAATGTCACAACCACAAGAAATTATTGACGTTGAACTTATAACCGGATTGCGCGATCCTGATGGTGATGGAGATGAATTAGAAGCACCCATAGAACGTGATGATGATGAAGAAGAAGATGATGACGAAGAAGAAGAAGAAGAAGAAGAAGAAGAAGAAGAAGAAAATGATGATGAAGAAGAAGAAGAAGATGATGATGAAGATGAAGAAGAAGAAGAAGAAGATGATGATGAAGATGAAGATGATTGAATGTTGGACATCTATTGTAGCAAATTGAACTATCAATTCAATAAATTCACTTTAATCTCTACTGATCCTTCCTTATTCTTTTGTATTGTTTCACTTTATTTGTAACCATTTCAATGCAGCAATGACGGGAGAAGGTTCAGACCGTCCTGATAAAGGAAAGGGGGTAGCAAGGCCTAAAAAGAGGCAACGACAGGCCCCAAAGTATGTACTTAGGGTGCCTACTACACTACATACCCTTGCAGTACACCCGCCTCCTACCCCTACAGTACACCCGCCTCCTTCCTCTACAGTACACCATCCTCCTACCTCTGCAGTTCACCTTCCTCCTACCTCTGCAGTTCACCTTCCTCCTACCTCTGCAGTTCAACTTCCTCCTACCCCTACAGTACACCTGCCTCCTTCCTCTACAGTACACCCGCCTCCTTCCTCTGCAGTACACCCTCCTCCTACCCCTACAGCAGACCCTCTTCCACCCCCTGTAATTATTACCCCCACTCCTCCCCCCGACCCTACTTTTACACCTTCCTCATCTACTAGACCACCTTCTGAGACTGCCACACCATCTGCTGATGTAGATTCAGTTGGTGATGATGATGGTGTTGATCCGCCCCTCCATGATCGACCATGGATTGAGCCATATGGCAAAGGGTAAGACTTTAATCCTTTTTTAACTTATTTTGTTCTTTAAAGATTGTCTAAATTGAAATGACTTTTATTTTTTTGTATGCAGGTTTGTTCCATCCAGGGTTGCTTCCCAAGCCATCACGCGATCGATTAAGCAACAATATATGAGTCCATGGCCTACTTGGGGAGCAATACCTAAAGACGACAGAAAGCCATTCTGGGAGCGTTTTAAGGTAAACAACTTTAAAGTAATTGTCATTCCTATTATATAATTGAGTCATTAATCAATGTTTGTTTTGTTTATCAATGAATGTACAGATGAAGGTGCAGTGGAAACCTGAACATGAAACACAAATACATAGAAATTTCCACATGAAAGCATCTCATCGGCTCTCAGACATGTTTAGGGATGCCCGACTGGCAAGGGAGCGCCCTTACTGGTTGGGCGAGAACATTTGGAACTCCTTACTTGCCCATTGGAATTCAACAGAGTTTCGCAAGAAGTGTGCTACAGCCCAGAGGAACAGAGCGTCTGAAAAGGGTGGCACCCTGCATACTGGTGGGTCGATCACGGTCCATGAGCATGCCATTCGTATGGTAAACTTTCTTTACTTTTCTGTTTCTTTCATATATAACTTATTTATTTTATATTTCATATACACTTCTAAAACTAAATTATGTTACAGGCACAAGCTCTGGGACGGGCGGTCCATGTTGATGAGGTCTTTGCACAGACCCATGTTCGGAAGGGCACTACTCAATTTGTTGATGAAAGATCTCGGAAGACTCATGTAAGCAAATATATAAGATTGCTACTATTAGTAATCTTTCATTATGTTATTGTATCATTCCCTAACATTGCTTTTAATGTTTGAACAGGAAGAATTTTCTACCAGACTTTCACAGGTTAGATCTGAACAAGGGTCAGCTCCTACACCGGATGATACGAGTAATGCAGAAGACGACATCCGTAGGACACAGTGCTGGGTCGACATCGTTGGTGGGAAGAAGAAGGGACGAGTGTATGGTGCAGGACAACTTGCTGCAAACTATACAGCATCGACAGGAGGTACTCTCAAGCACCAACCTTCTTCTTCCACCAGTACTGCTGATGAGGCAGTTGTCCGCCTCACGCAGGCACTGCAGCGACGTGACCAGGAGATGATGGATTTGAAAGCAGAGTTTACAAATTTTAAGGCCATGGTCATGAGTGTCTTGCCTCAAAGTGCACAGGATCAACTCCAGCCCTCATCAGTCCAGCCCTCATCAGTCCAGCCCTCATCAGTCCAGCCCACACCAGTTCAACCCACACCAGTCCAGCCATCTGTGGAGGAGCAAGATGATGAAGATCAATCTGAAGACTTTGTAGAATTTTAGCTTGATTTTGTTATTCATCATAGTTGTTAGAACATAGTACTGATTTTGCTACATTAGGATCACTGGTACATTTGGATGTTATTAGTACATTATGATTTGGTGACTATCTTTGCTTAGAAATGAACTATTTTGCTACATTATGATATTCTTAGAACATAATGTACATTAGCCTTTGTCATCAATGAATGGATGATTTTGGGATGCATAATATGCAGGTCTGTTTATGGTTTGAAACTTTTAGGCAGGTTTGTCTGTGTTGTGAACATTTTATGCAGGTATGTGTGGTTCGATAAGAAAGACAAATATAACCTATACTTTAGTGGATGAAACCGAAGGCTTTACCGAGGGCCACAGCCCTTCGGTAATTTCTGAAGGCTTTTGCCCTTCGGTATTTGCCGGGGGCTTCTGCCCTTCGGTAATTTCCGAGTGCTTCGGCCCTTCGGTAATTACCGAGGGTTTTGCCCGTCCGTAATTACCGAAGGGCGAAAGCCCTCGGTAATGGTTAGGGACAAGGGATTTTCCGACGGCATTTTGACCGTCGGTAGGCCGTCGGTAAATCATGATTTCCGAGGGATTATGTTGTTTTCCGAGGGATTACGACCGCCGGTAATGCCTTCCATTACTGTAGTGATATCAAATCCGTATTTGCACTTGCAATTGGGTATACACTTAGTTGCCCAGTTGGTGTTGAGTCGTCTCTTGGTCGATGAAACTGCATGGTGTAAATTAGATTTGACGTTAACATTGCGTTCACTTAGTCCGCTTTTATGAAAACATAATTAGACTGCGCTTAGTTGATTAATTGTGTTGGATTAGAGGTTTGAGTTGGTTTTATTTTGTTGATCTGTGATAGGAAGCATTGTAATTAAGTTAATGACCAACCGTTTTTAGTCTGTCTTTGAAACCGTTTTTTTTTAGCTTTGTGTCTGTGTTTCTGTTTGCGTCAGTGATTTGATTTTATTCATCCGTATTCACCACAATGTTTTCACAAACCCCCCCTTCGGTTGTGACTTAATTCTTGAACCGCAAAATTAGTCCTTGAGAGACGACCTAGGAGTCATTTCCTAGCTATACTACATTTCTAAATTGCACATTAAATTTGTGTGGGTTGCGACACCCATCACCTGGGTACAACGGTTGCTCAAAATCATTGATTACAAAATCGTACAAATTAGCTCTTCTAAAGTTATCTTCACCAACATCACGTATCATGTCCTCTAAATGATCACTCATCCATTCTTCTACATAATTTGTTCCTCGTGACGTCATAGGTTGGTCCAGTACTTCTCCATGCCAAGTCCAAATGGTATACGTTCTCGTTATGCCGAACATGAATAGATGATCATGCAAATTGCCCAAGTCTTGTCGTATTTGATTAAGACAACGAACACAAGGACAAAAATATGTCCCGTTTTCAGACTTTGCATTTTCTTTAACATATTGCAAGAACACCGAAACACCCTTCTCATATTCTTGAGAGATGCGACGTGCATTCATCCAGCTTTGGCGCGGATTATAGACATCAGGTATGTGCACAACTGACGTCTAGTTGGACATAGTCGTCGGTTTCATGGTAAACGACGTCTAGTTTGTAGCATAATCATTATAGTTTCATCTAACTGTCAGGTTATAGACGTCCCGTTAGGGCGAGCACCAACGTCTATGTCTCAGACCATTAATGACACTCAACTACCTATCAGGTTATAGACGTCGGTTCGATATAACTGACGTCTACCTCGCGACTGTTCACCACCTCTGAGACCTTTAGACGTCGGTGGTTGTCATGTTGACGTCGATAGGTCGACTATTCACCTTACCTAGTAGACCTTTAGGCGTCTCTTTTTAGGGGCACCGATGTCTATTGTTCTTCACTCATCGGGTGGAGCATGCCCCGACGTCTAGTTGCCCTACTTAATTACGAAGTTGCCACCGGTCATTGTTTTACGTCAATGGACCTAATAACCGACGTCTATGTGGTGACGTTAAACAGCGCTTTTCCACTAGTGTACGTCACTTTCCCCGACGATATGACAAAAAATCTTTCTTTAAAATAAATATTTATTCAAATATTTGGACGTCAAGTTCTATTCTATAGGACGTACTTTAACGTCGACGCGCATAAAAGACGTTAACTTTACGTCAATTACCTTTCTGTTCGACATAAACGAGTTCGATTAACGTCACTCGGTAATATTCAACATTAATTTTCGTCACCAACTATAACGTCGGTAGCGGTTGCACCACCAAAATAAGACTTTGAAAACCAAGACTTTGAAAATTTCCCAAATCTTTGCACCCTACACCGCCTTAGCCATGTCGCACCACCAAACTCTGCTAGCTTGAAACCCAAAGAAAATGAAAAATATCTTGCACCAAGATTTTTACAGTAGCCATTTGGTGATATAAAGACACTAGTGCAAAAATGTTGTTTAACGTCGGTTATTTTGGGCTTTTAACGTCTACAAAACAACCGACGTCTATTTCGGTGACGTCAATGGGACGTCGAACAAGCATATAACTGACGTCTATAGTGACGTCTATAATGACGTCGGTCATGACGTCCCCAAAACGTCGGAGTAGGACTAACTGGACGTCTAAAGACATTATATAGACGTCGGTCTTCGTAATAACCGACGTCGAAGAGGCACTAAAGGCTTCGAAATTGACATTGACTGACGTCGGTCTAGTGTAATCGATTCTAAATGATAAAATTTGTTTTTAAACTTAAAAAATAATAAATACATATATTTTTAAACTAACATAATTAATTTTTTTTAATGATATTTTAGATTAATATTTAAATGAAAATATATTAAATAATATAAACAAATTGATTATTCGTCTAATCGTCTAAAATGATTTTTAACACAAAAAGATATAACACAAAAATTGTTTATTCATCTAAAATAATATAAACAATGGTTTGGTGTTTGTGGTCTTATGTATTTATTTAATTTTGTTTTTAAAATAAATTCTACTGTTTTTATTCTATTATACATGAGGTGACCTTTAGTTGATATACACAAAAATTAAAAAAATATAAGAAAAAATCTAATATTGTATTTTAAACTTTTGGCTATTTTGGTTAACAATTTTATAACCGCTTTGTTGGTGATTGGTCTGTTTAAAATATACAGACCAATAAAATAGTGATACATTGTATTTTGTCAAGAAGTTGTTAACATATCATGATCCTTAAAAAAATGTTCGTTGTGGTCGAATTCTGCCTAATTTCAATCATGACCTGGCCTGGACGTCTTGACTATGACCTGGCCTGGTCGTCTAAACAAATAACCAAAATGCAAATGCATATTATGACTTCCAAAGTAGCTTCATATGTACTTGGTTCCCTACATACAGGTATAAATGTTTAAGGCACCTAAGAAGTTGAGAAGAAAGTCCAATGACATTAGGTTGACCTTCAACTTATACTTATGTTAGTCTATCTCGACCTTTAGTCTGAATCACCCATCCCAACATTCATGTAGGGTCAACCAGTCTGGACCATTAGTCAAACTTAACCTGCCTTAACCTTCGACCCAACCATTAGTCAAACTTAATTTTTGGCCGATATCGATCTGTCTTGACCTTTAACTCATGACGACAGTTGTACTTGGATAAAACCTGACTATTCTCGATACACACACTCTCTTCTCGATCTTTAGCTTGGTTTTATGCATCTCAGTTTTTAACTTTGTCAATCTTTTGTACTAACTATCCTATATATCTCAATTTTTGTAAACAATAATCTATGTTAACCTTGAGTTTATCATTGAACTTAATCGTTTCTGAAATTTAAAGTATTATTTTTTAAAAATCAATTTAAGTCTTTTAGTATAATCATACCTATCTTTATCCTAAAATCAATACACACCTAGAAAGAGACATTGAATACTTGATTTATGCTTTATCATACCTATATTAATCATAAAACTTTTAAAAGTAGAGGAAAGAAATATTAGGTTTGGGAATGTTGTTGAATCTAATAAAAAAAATTATTTCTCATACATTATTATTATTATTATTATTATTATTTTTAACATGAAATTAAAATAATATTTAAATATTACAAGATAAATTTGCACAAAATTTTTCTTAAATTTCATCGACAAATATTTTTTAAATTATATAATATTTAAATATTACAAGATAAATTTACACAAAATCATAAAATAAAAACATAAAAGAAGTAAGTATATCTTATCTTAAAATATAATGGTAACGGGAGGTTGTGAGCGATTTAAATGAAAAAGAGGTTAACAAATGGTCGGGAGGCAAAACAAGAAAACGTCAAATATCCAAAATCTTCGACTTCATAAAATAAAATAAAAAAAAAGATATGTAAATCTTATCTTAAAATATAATGGTAGCGGGAGGTTATGGGCAGTTTATATGAAAAAATGAAACCAAGGGCGGGAGCGGAAGCAGAAAACATCGAATATCCAAAATATTCGACGTACAACATTATATTTTAAGAGAAGTTGCGAAGTAGACGTATCGTTTGTATTTTTAAACCAAAGAAGTTGAGAAGTTAAAAACTACTACATTGTGAAAGACGTTTCGAGAATTCTATTGAGAAATGGCTTCTTCATCATCATCAAGAAGAAAAGAGAAGGTTGCCCGGATTACAAGAAGCGCAAACTCATTTGGATGGATAAGTGATCAAGAGACCCAAGTAAAGTTTTTATACTGGAGAAATTTAAAAACTGTAGTTCCTCACAGGTATCTGGACCTGCAATTCTTCAAGAAAAAAGGTTTCCTTTTTCTACACAAACCACAGGGTTGTAAATGGGGTCATTCACTCAAGGGTCAATGGTGTTAACATTACTATTGACGATGACGTTTGGTCAAATATTGCTGGTCTGAAAGCTGAAGGTTTGGATTCTCATATCCGTGATTCTAAGTCAAACATGTGGCTAACAAAGACATCTATATATGTAAACTTCTTAAGATATCCAGGAAGGCTTATGTCCTGACTAGGCTTAAACAAGAAGGAAAGAATTATTGCTTATGTCCTGACTTGGCTACTGCTTCCTGGAAGATTGAACGAGGACAAAATGTCAACAGAAGATGTATTTCTGTTGAATGCTATCAAGACTAGAATCCCAACCAACTGGTTTGCGGTTCTAAAAGACCACATGATCGCTGCAGGAGATCATTAAGCACACAAATTGCCATATGGTGTATTTATCAGCAAGGTGCTGGAACTCCAAGGAGTATATGTATTTGAAGAAGAAAGAATTGTGTGCAAAAGGTCAGAAGAAATTGGTATACAAAGTCTGCATCTATTGGGCTGAAAAGGACTGAGAATGGATGGTTCTTCACTAATGAGAAAACTGTCGGAAGTCCACCTACTCGTGGTGAAGATCATACTGAAGATTCTGGCGATGAAGATTGGATGAAATCTTCTTGATAATAATAGGGACTACTTTTCTAAGTGTTTTTTTTTTTAATTTTGTAATCATGGGTATTAAGCCATCGCTGGTTTCTCTATTTCCTTTGGTTTTATTTAGAAGTGCAATGAAGATTTATTTTAGTAAATGATCTGTGAATTGTGAATGTTGATTGCATTATATATGGACTACCTCTTAATCTAGTTGAGAAGAGAAGATTATGCAGTTCTGATATTGATAAAAAACTGATCACTGGTTAAAAGTGCAAAGGAAAGAAATATAAATTATGGGAATGTCGTTGAATCTAATAAAACAATTTCATTTACGTTGTACACTATGTTAAAAGAACATTAATTTGACATGACTTTTCTTAATATAATAATATTTATTATGATGTTAATTATTCTGATTTATAAACTTAATTCTCATTAATTATTATTATTATTATTTTCTTTCTGAAATTATAATAATTTTTTAAAGAAATTAAGTTTCATTCTCTTTAAAATTGACCCACAAATCATTATTATATTTTACGATAAATTTACACTAATATTTATAAAATAATTTTTTTTAAAAGTATGTAAATCATATCTTAAAATATAATGGTAACGGGAGGTTATTGGAGGTTTAAAGGAAAGAAGGAAACAAAGGGCGAGAGGCTGAAGAAGAAAACGTCTAATCACACGTGTTTTATCAAACTCTCAATTAATACGTCGAAGCCCAGAGAAATTCGAAGTATAGTTTTGAAGTTGAGGAGTTAAAGACTCTACATTGTGAAAGACGTTACAAGAAGAAAAGAGAAGGTTGCCCGACTTACAAGAAATGCAAACCCATCTGGATCGATAAGTGATGAAGACACCCCAGGAATGTTTTTATACTGGAGACGATTATGATATTGATCAAAAACTGATCATTGGTGTAAAAGTGAAAATTTCAGTACACTGCTAACTTTAATCGATTAAGGAAGACGTTAAAAGAAAAGATTTCATTTCTGATTTTAAACGAAAAAAGAGCGCCACATTTTGATATTGGCAGAAAAAAAAACGTGAAAGCCCTACCGAATATGACGTTCTATTAAGCACACCATTAATGCTCCCAACATACTTCAATTCCCTTCACGTCCCTGCCCCGCAGCCTCCGACGTTTTATGGCACAAGTGAAAAGAAAGAGATCGAAAAGTACAGTACTTTCTGATATTGGCGACTAATTAGGAGAAAACGTCACATTCCCAGACAATACTACATTCTATTTAATGCTCTCTTGTTAAGAAGAAAAAAAGTAAAAGCAGAGCAATGGGAAAAACTTTAGGCGTCACATACTAAGTCTGTGACGTAAACTTTGCAAATTATATAAAAGAACGGCGCTTGTTTTTTAGTGGAAACGTCGAATTATTTTGGTCTGCGACGTGGTTTTTAAATATAATGTCAAATTTGTCTTGTTTTCGACATGGAATATGAATGTAAAAACATAACACGGTCTGACTATTTGTTCGCGCTACCATTTGTGCTTGAACTTTCTTCTTCGTGGACGACTACGATAAAGAAAGAAGCTTATTTTTAATCTTTTCTGTCCTTGTAATGTCATTTGGTTCCCATTACTAAGTTTTGACGAATCTTCTTCGTTTATCTTCAGGCTCTGTTTCGTATGTGGTCAGGGAACCTCATCTTTCTCCAATGACACCATTTCAAGTATGTTTTTTTTAATCTTCGATATCTCATACATATGATGTATGTGCTCGTGTTTGTGTTGTGTTTTTCGATTCTGGACGTATGGTATATGTATAATAGTTTATTTTTTCCTTCAACGTATGATGTTTGTGTTCGTTCGTTGTCAGCGAACTTCGTGATCTTCTCCAGTGTCACCATTTCGTTGTCTGTTCTAACTATAATTTACTAACTTTGTAAACAGGTATGACGAGCTCTGGATCAGGTCAGACGAGAGAAGGTGTTAGATCTGTGACTTGGATGCCTGGTGTCAGATCCCGTCGGGTTAATCATAAACCATTACCTGTAGAGTTTGATCCTAAAACATTTGTGCCTATAGGGGAACATGCAACAGAGTTTAAGAGTTACTTGGGCATGCTGGAAAGATTTCATGTCCCTATTCTCGCTAACCGTTGGGGTGATGTCTCAGAGGTTGAGAAAGATCTACTATGGCAGGATATTTTGGTATGTACTTTAAGCTGTTTTACTTCCATCATTGACTTATTTTCGTTGAATATGCTTTAACATTAATTTTCTTTTTTAACAGAGAAGTTGGGTTATTCCTGATGATGAGAGGATAAGGAAGAAGGTTTTATCCCAAATTACAACCTGGTGGAGGGACTTCAAGACGTCAATGACACGTAAATTCGTCTTTGGCTCTAAATAGAACGACACTCCCTGTTGCAGTGGGTGCAGTTTAAAGAATCTAGACTTACTCCTGAATGGCAGGTATGTTTTATAATATTTTGCTCTAGTCACACAAGACACGATGTTAATTTCTGATTTATGCTTAATAATTTTCATTTTTTCATAGGTGAAAAGGATAGCTGCCTAGGAAAGACAGAGGCTTAATGATACATCACAAGTACTTTCTCGTGGTTATGCATTGTTAGAGAAAAAGATGAGAAAATGTCGAGTTGAGGAGTTAGGTCTCGAGTCACCTGAGGTAGCACCTCCACCAGCTAGACATGACCTGTGGAAGGCTGCACGGACAAAGTCTAATGGCCAGTTTACATCCCAGTCTGCTCAGGAGATTTCCAATAGAATTGTAAGTGGAAACTTTTAACTAATTACTGTTGAGATTGTTGACAACACAAACTCTATATCAATCTAGTTTTTGATGATGACAACACTATGCTTAATAATAGTACACATGTTGCTGTATTACATGTTCTTATTCTGAACTGATTGTTATATCTGCTCAAGTTGAACCAATAATAAAGAAAATGAAGTGTGAATCAATATGATTAGGAATTCCCACCCAATGGGTTGGATCAGTGATGAAGAAAATCGTCGAAGCTTTGTACGTGGCTCCCTCAAAACTCTCGCTACACCAATAAGCATCAATCTGGACGTATTCAAGAGGGAAGGATTCATGTTTCCTTTCTGGTTGGAGAAACAAGTACTATTTGAGTTCATTCAAATAAAGGGAAGTTGGTATCCTGATCTTGTCAAAGTCTTCTATCACAATTTGAAAGTTGAAAATGGTGATATTGTCTCAATGGTCAAAGGCATTGATATTCGTCTGAATGATTTCATCTGGAATGTGTAACAAATTTACCCACTGAAGGTGCCCTTTCACATTTACCCACATCCAATGTAAATAGCATGCTATGCAAGAAAAGAGTTTATCAAGATTGGTTAAGATTACCAGGAGTATATTCCACATAAGGTATCTTCGCACATGAAGGATTATTGAAAAAAGAGAAAATTCTTACTTATCTTTTGGCAAACATCATCTTGCCCTGTAGAAACAGGGAGGATCGCATGACTACAGAGGATATTTATCTGCTGCATGCTATCAAACATAGCACAAATTGGCTGCAAGTGGTGAAAAGAAGGCACTATATCTACCCTACGGATGCCTTGTTAGCAAATTTTTGGTGCTTCTAGGGGTTGATGTCAGTAATGAACAGAAACATATCTGGACTAGTTAAGACCATAAATGGATGAAGATTTATGGCAAAAAACTTCACAGAAAACACATCACCATGGACAATTACAGGAACAAATTTCTTCCCTGAATCAAACTTTGAGAAATATTGATAACGGTTGAAAAACAGTTATTTCATGCTTCATTTGAGATTAAATTACAACCTTCAAGGCTTAGAATGAGCTTAGAATCAAGCAAAACACGTAAGTTGAGTCAGTTGAGAGTCAAAAGCTGTTTCTAGAGGTATTATGCTTGTTTTGCATTGTTTTGTAGCGTTTTTAATGAATATGAAAAATGGATTAAAGATGGAAGGTCTTAGACTCAAGGAAGAACAAGAAACATGAAGAAAGGAAGAGTCTAAGAACCGCCCAGCGCCAAAATCCAATGCTGGGCGGCCAAATGCGGGGATAAGCCATTGTTTGGCGCCCAGGCGGTTTTGCGGTATGAGGCAAACCGTCGGGCGGTGGCGCGATTAAGGGTAAACAGCCGGGCGCCAAAGTGTTACGCGGGGCGGTTGTCTGCTGAGCTTGGGCCTAAATGTTGTGACGCTCCTCAGCTATAAATAGCCCTAGTACGAGTTTAGATGCATTCTTTTGACAGAAAAGGGCGGCCAGACCTAGTTTTCACTCCTTGGAGAAGATCTCTTGGATGCTTAGGCTCCTTTTTATCCAATCTAGGGTTTTTTTTTCCATTCTTCCATCATTATTCATCTAGTTTCACATGACAATGGTGAACTAAACCTTTTGTTGTTGGGGAACAATGTAATCTTTTGAAATTCTCTTGTATTGAAACTCTTATTTATTTATATGCTTGTCGTATGCTTTGATTATTAATTATTGGGTTTCTCACCTACGCTTAATGCTTTTATCGTTTAACTCATTCGGTAATTGTTGTTTGTCTTTATTGATACGGGAACGTACGGTACTGTCATGAAATAGGGGAAATTCCTTGATTAAGCAATACAACCTAGGGATATTGGGGTAGGATGATCAATTGTTTTCGCTTCCGTTTATAATGCATTATTAATTACTAGGGGAGGCTAGGGATACAAACCAGTAATTATTAATAGGCTCTTTTCGCCGAGGGATCGGGTTAAGGGTAGACTAAGAAAGTTTGCATGATAATTAGATAACAAAGCGAATTAAATAAGAGGAGTAGATAAGAGAGAGCGGATAAGATGAAAATGTAAACCCCAACAACTCCATTCATCCATAGTCTTTTTCTCGTCAATTGAATCAATCGTATTTGCATGTTTACTTTTTGTTTCTTGCACCCAAACCAATTAATTTTTCTTTACAAGTCTTACGATTTCAATTTGCACGAACGATAAGGCCTACGAGTCCTTTGGGAAGAACGATATTGGGTTTACCAATTATATTACTTGAAACGATCTGGTACACTTGCCAGAGTGTTAACAAATGGTAAGAAGCTTTTGACATGTGTTTGCTTTGTTTATTTCCGCTGTAATGTGCTCTTCATTTATTAGTTAGGCGTTTAATATTTTCTTTTATTTTAATGTTGTCTAGTATTTTTGGTAGTGATAATTTAGCTGTCATGTTAGCTTAGGGTTAGTTAGTTGGTCATTAGCGATATTATAATGTTTCCTTGAGATTTTTGGACTGTAATTGTATTTGCCACTCTGACTTGGTTAATATGAAATTTGTACTTGCACTTGCAATTGGGTATACACATTGTTGCCCAGTTGGTGTTGAGTCTTCTCTTAGTTGATGAAACTGCATGGTGTAAATTGGATTTGATGTTAACATTGTGTTCACTTTGTTCGCTTTTATGAAAACATGATTACCATTCGCTTAGTTGGTTAACTGTGTTGGATTAGAGGTTAGAGTCGTTGCTTTATTTTGTTGATCTGTGATAGGAAGAATTGTAATTAAGTTAATGACCAACCGTTTTCATTTTGTTTTTGAAACCATTTTTTATATCTATGTTTACATTTCTGTTTGCATCTGTATTTTTGATTTAGTTCATCCGCATTCACAAAACTTTTCAACAACCCCCCCCCACTTCGTGTCTGACCTAATTCTCGAACCACATTTGGTCCTTGAGAGACGAACTAGGAGTCACTTCCTAGTACTATACTGCATTCTTTATGCACATTAAATTTGTGTGGGTTGCGACAGCCAATCAGGAGGCAACAAAAGAAATTCCAGAATAAAAAGCTCTTTTTAAAAAGATTGAGCTTAAAGAAAAAATTCCAGAAAGTTAGGTTGAACTGAAGGAGTTACCACCGCATTTGAAATATGTGTTTTTGGAAGATAATGGAAGTAAGCCAGTCATTATTAGTACTTTATTATCTTCAGAAGAAGAAGGAAAGCTGGTGGGAGTCTTAATAGCGAACAAAGGTGTTATAGGTTGGTCAATTGCAGATCTCAAAGGTATAAGTCCCACATATTGTATGCATAGAATTCTTATGGAAGATGATTATAGACTTGTAGCTCAACCGCCAAGGAGACTTAATCCTCTTATGAAAGAAGTTGTGAGAAAGGAAGTATTGAAGTTATTGGAAGCAGGAATTATTTATCCTATTTCTGATAGCAAATGGGTGTGTCCAGTTCAAGTTGTACCAAAGAAAGGAGGAATGACTGTCATTTATAACGAAAAGAATGAACTTATTCCTACAAGGACAGTTACTAGTTGGCGGATGTGCACTGATTACAGGAGACTAAATACAGCTACCAGGAAAGATCATTTTCCCTTACCCTTTATGAATCAGATGTTAGAAAGATTGGTTGGATAAGCTTATTATTGCTTTCTAGATGGCTACTCTAGATATAACCAAATTTTGGTGGATCCTGAAGACCAAGAGAAAATAACATTTACATGTCCTTTTGGTATATTTGCTTACATAAAGATGCCATTTGGATTATGTAATGCCCTGGCCAGATTTCAGAGGTGTATGCAAGCAATCTTTGCTGATTTTATGGAGAAAAGCATAGAAGTTTTCATGGACGATTTTTCAGTTTTTGGAGATTCCTTTCATAGATGTATGACCAACCTGGATGTTGTTCTTAAACGATGTGTTCAAACAAATCTTGTTTTGAATTGGGAAAAATTCCATTTTATGGTTACAAAAGGGATTGTGTTGGGACACAAAATTTCATCCAGGGGGATTGAAGTGGATAAGGCAAAAGTGGAGGTTATTGAAAAACTTCCTCCACCAACAAATGTGAAAGGAATTCGAAGATTCCTTGGTCATGCTGGATTTTATCGACGATTTATTAAGGATTTTTCAAAGATTGCTAAGCCATTGAGTAATTTGCTTGCTAAAGAGACACCATTTGTAATGAGTCCTGAATGTTTGGAAGCTTTTAATATTTTGAAGAAGAGATTGATTTCTGCTCCAGTGGTTGTAGCCCCAGACTGGAATAAAGAGTTTGAACTTATGTGTGATGCTAGTGACTATGCCATAGGTGTTGTGTTGGGTCAGAGAAGAGAAAAGGTGTTTCATGCTATTTATTATGATAGTAAAGTTTTGAATGAAGCCCAACTGAATTATGCTACTACAGAAAAAGAATTTTTGGCTATAGTTTATGCATTGGAGAGATTTAGATCTTATTTCATTGGATCTAAGGTGATTATTTATACGGATCATGCAGCTATAAAGTACTTATTGACAAAACCAGATTCAAAGCCACGGTTGATTAGATGGGTGCTTCTGTTACAAGAATTTGACATAAAGATTCGTGATAAAAAGGGAAGTGAAAATTTAATTGCTGATCATTTATCCCGGTTAGTCAATGATGAAGTAACAAGCAAGGAGAAAGAAATCTGGGAGTCATTTTCAGATGAAACTCTTTTATATATTCAGGAAAGGCCCTGTTTTGCTGATTTAGCTAACTTTAAAGTCGCGGGTGTTATTCCTGAAGAATTTAATTGGCAACAGAAAAAGAAGTTTCTACATGATGCCAAACAATTCATCTGGGATGATCCGTATTTGTTCAAGATAGGAGCATATAATCTTTTGAGGAGATGTGTAACTAAGGCGGAAGCAGAAGAAATTTTATGGCATTGTCATAATTCTCCTTATGCAGGTCACTATAACGGAGAACGCACTACCACAAAAGTTCTGCAAGCAGGATTTTATTGGCCGACTTTGTTTAAAGATGCCCATAACCATGCTCGTAGTTGTGACAAATGTCAAAGGACAGGGGCTATTTCAAGGAGGCATGAGATGCCATTGCAAGGCATCCTTGAAGTTGAAGTTTTTGACTGTTGGGGTATTGATTTTGTTGGACCCTTTCCTCCATCATTTAATAAGGAGTATATAGAACTGCCATGAAAACTTCTATGGGGTTATCACCTTTTCAGTTGGTTTATGGAAAAGCATGTCACTTGCCAGTTGAGATGGAGCATAAAGCTTTGTGGGCTTTGAAATTTTTAAATTTTGATCCTAATGAAACTCAAAGCAAACGAAGAAACCAGTTGCTAGAACTTGACGAAATGTGGCTGCATGCATATGATTCATCGCGGACATACAAAGATAAGGTGAAATTTTATCATGACAAGAAGCTGATCAAGAGAACTTTCCATCCAGGGGAGTTGGTGTTACTATTTAACTCACGGTTAAAGCTGTTTCCTGGGAAGCTGAAATCTAAATGGTCAGGACCCTTTGTGGTGAAACGTGTATTCCAAAATGGAGCGGTGGAATTAGAGCATTCAAATGATGATAATCAACAGCGGAGCTGGATAGTGAATGGCCAAAGGCTCAAACATTATGTGGGAGGAGATGTGGAACAATTCGCCTCAGTAATGATGTTGGTGGACCCATGAGGTTTGGGTCAGCCTCGTGACGTTAAACAAGCGCTAATAGGAGGCAACCTAGATTCCTTCTTTCAATTTTGCATTTTGAATTCTTAGAATAGGTTGAACTTTTATTTTTATTTTATTTTCAGTTTTTATGCTTGGCTTGAAGACTTTTCTGACAATATTTGATAGAATGACATGCATGATAAATATATTTGATCATGATTGGATATGAATGATAATTGAGTTGTGTTGCATGTTAATATCCAAGTGAAAAAGTTCATTAGCAATGTGAACATATGTGTGATGAATTATGATTGTGGTTATGATGCTAAGCAGGGTGTAAAAATGAATGATGTGTGAGAAAGCATGTTGTGTGATGTATTGAGCTCCAGAGTTTTCATTGTTCTATGTATTGTTCACTGGAAAACATGAATGATTTTACCTTAATCTTGATGATTGATTTAATTGCATGTGAATGTCATATGATCAAGGCCATTTTTTACAACCCTTCTCTAGCCAAATTTTTCACCCAAAGTGCTTGAAATACTACACCCTTTTTTGAACGTTAGCCTTAAACAGGATGAGAACCCTTGGTTTGAAATTCTTTACCTTGAGTTGGGATGAGCTTAACTGTATTTGTTGACAAGGTTCAAGTTTGGGGTTGTATGAGGGAAATTGAAAGGCAATTGAAAAGCATTGAGCTCAATTGTGAAGAAAGAAAAATGCATGAGAAAAAGAAAATAAAAGAAGAAAAGCATGGAAGATGAGCTCAATGTAAAAATAAAAGAAAAGGGAAGAAGTTGGGAATAAGTGAGATTGGTGAGATGGAGAGTTGCGCTTAAACTTTGAATATTATTGTAGCTCTCTTAACTCAAGGATTTTGCATTCCAGAAAAACCAATTTTTCTTGTTAGCCCAGCCTCAATACAAGCCTTAGAAAAGTTATTGTGATGGCATGCGTGTGTGAAGATTTTGATTATTTTAGATGAATGGCAATTTTGTGTCATGTGACCTGTGAATAATAGAGAGTTGGAGTGCCATCCTAAACACTTGAGTTATTGAGTGAAACACTTGCTTGGTGAGAATTGAAAAATTTCATGCTTACATTTTTGTTTAGTGGATTGATCATTCATAAATGTAACATCTAATGAGAAATATGTTATCATGTGAACTAAATTGAATTGAAAGCATGCATGCATCTTGATTTGATTTCACTGAAAATCTGAAATTGAGTAGTTCTTGTCATAAATGTTAGGAGTGTTGAACTGTTGGATGAAAAAGTGGAAAGCCAAGTTTTGTTTTGTTTGCTTGAGGATAAGCAAAGTTCTAAGTTTGGGGTTGTGATAACGGTTGAAAAACAATTATTTTCATGCTTCATATGAGATTAAATTACAACCTTCAAGGCTTAGAATGAGCTTAGAATCAAGCAAAACACGTAAGTTGAGTCAGTTGAGAGTCAAAAGTTGTTTCTAGAGGTATTATGCTTGTTTTGCAGCATTTTTGATGAATATGAAAAATGGATTAAAGATGGAAGGTCTTAGACTCAAGGAAGAAGAAGAAACATGAAGAAAGAAAGAGTCTAGGAACCGCCCAGCGCCAAAATCCAACGCTGGACGGCCAAATGCGGGGAGAAGCCATTGTTTGGCGTCCAGTCGGTGCAGCCAGGTGGTTTTGCGGTATGAGGCAAACCGCCAGGCGGTACAACTCAACGCCGGGCGGTGGCGCGATTAAGGGTAAACAGCCGGGCACCAAAGTGTGATGTCGGGCGGTTGTCTGCTGGGTTGGGCCTAAATGTTGTGACGCTCCTCAGCTATAAATAGCCCTAGTACGAGTTTAGATGCATTCTTTTGACAGAAAGGGGCGGCCAGACCTAGTTTTCACTCCTTGGAGAAGATCTCTTGGATGCTTAGGCTCTTTTTTATCCAATCTAGGGTTTGTTTTTCCATTCTTCCATCATTATTCATCTAGTTTCACCATGACAATGGTGAACTAAACCCTCTTGTTGTTGGGGAACAATGTAATCTTTTGAAATTCTCTTCTATTGAAACTCTTATTTATTTATATGCTTGTCGTATGCTTTGATTATCAATTATTGGGTTTCTCACCTACGCTTAATGATTTTATCGTTTAACTCATTCGGTAATTGTTGTTTGTCTTTATTGATACGGGAACGTACGGTACTGTCAAGAACTGGGAGAAATTTCTTGATTAAGCAATACCACCTAGGGATAGGGGTAGGACAATCATTTGTTTTCGCTTCCGTTTATAATGCATTATTAATTACTAGGGGAGGCTAGGGATAGCAAGCCAGTAATTATTAACAGGCCCTTTTCGCCGAAGGATCGGGTTAAGGGTAGACTAAGAAAGTTTGCATGATAATTAGATAACAAAGCGAATTAAATAAGAGGAGTAGATAAGAGAGAGCGGATAAGATGAAATTGTAAACCCCAACAACTCCATTCATCCATAGTCTTTTTCTCGTCAATTGAATCAATCGCATTTGCTTGTTTACTTTTTGTTTCTTGCATTCAAACCAATTAATTTCTTTTTACAAGTCTTACGATTTCAATTTGAACGAACGATAAGGCCTGCGAGTCCTTTGGGAAGAACGACATTGGGTTTACCAATTATATTAGTTGGAACGATCTGGTACACTTACTAGAGTGTTAACAAATATGCCATGGAACTGATAAGGATTCTGCATGACAAGATAGAATCAGTCACACTTCTGCAGAAAGGAAATCTGAACAAAGAAGAGACTAATGAAAAGGATTCAACTGAAACCTTCTGAACAATTTAGGGAACTAGAAATCTTGTGTGTCTTAGACGATTCTGTTATGTCGTGACATGTTTTTGTTAACCTCGTGTTAGCCATTATATTTTTTTTGTTTTCATTTTGAGTATGGCTTAGAAAACCCTCTTTTGTTGTGTTTTTATTTTGGTTTCCTTATCTGATCCTATTATTGTAATATCCTTTTCAAGGAAATGAAATGAGTATTTTGAATCAATCCAATTGTTTTTAATCTGTTTGAATAATATCTTATACATTGATTGATTGATTCAACTATGTCTTGAGTGAAGTCAACTATGTTTATTCTGGCATACATCTTTTCATATTGACTTCTGTTGTTATTTGATTTTTATTCTTCCTTAACCATTATGCTTGATCTAGAAAAGGTTGTTGAAAGGTTTTGCAGAAAGGACATTGCTTTGGAAGCTACAATTGGAATTCAACATTTGGAAAAGTAATGTATTCAACTGATGATTTAAAACATTCGACTACGTATAACTGGGTTAACAATTCCATATCTGGAATCTGGTTTTATCTTTACTGATTGCTTAAATCCAATATAATCTGTTATTATCTCTGCTTTTATTTGTTGCAAATATCTGAATCTCGATAATATTGTGAGATTGTTGAAGTTTGTATCATTGCATATCTATATGGTTTGATATTCTGACTTTGATACAACTCTATACTTAAACTGCTATCAAATTTGTGATATACTGCATTATGCATCTGATTTGATTTTATTATGCATAATGACAGGGGGAGTATCATTTTTTTACACATTTTACATCATATGCCTACATTTCAGGGGGAGTTAACATTGTTTTGTGATGAAATTGTGGTTGTGAGAGCATCATTGTATTTTACAAATTGAATATTTTTCTGATGCATCTCTATTTTCAAATCTGCATAAATATCTGAAGCATTCCTTTTTTTGTTAATGCACAAAGGAGGAGAGATATATATGAGAGTATGAGAGTAAGTATAAATGCTTTATGAAAGGGGGAGAATACTTTGTCTCGTACTTCATTTGCTTGATATTATGTTGTATCTTGTGTTGAATTGTACAAACATGGTTGAGTTTTTAATCATGGTTGTGCATCATCAAAAAAGGGGGAGATTGTTGAGATTATTGACAACACAAACTCTATATCAATCTAGTTTTTGATGATGAAAACACTATGCTTAATAAAAGTACACATGTTACTGTATTACATGTTCTTATTCTGAACTGATTGTTATATCTGCTGAACATGTTTTGATGTACTGTGGTGTATGTTCCTATGTTAATTGTGTGATATATTTGTGGAACATGCTTATATGATTATGTGCAATATGAACTGCTGTATCAAAAATATTTTACTGCACATTCTGGAAAGTGAAAAATCACAAGCACTTTTATAAACTTATAATTGTGTGACAAAGTTCTAGTCCAATCGAATACATCTGTAATGGATTCGACTATTCTAAAACCTTTGTACAAATTTTGAGAATTAGTGCTCTATGATGTTCTGAATTGAAAAGAATTTCAAAATGTTTTTCCATGTGTCAGTCCACTATGTCCAAAGTACATTCGACTGTATTATTGATCTGCTTTGGAATTCTATTATGCTTACACGCTCCAACGACTATATTTTTAAAAGTTAGTTAAGCATTGATGACTTGGTCAACTGTATTAAATGTGTGTTGATTTTCGTTGACTAAGAGCTACTATGTTGAATGTCTGTTATAAGTATAATAATGCAGTCGACTGGATTAGTAGTCTATTCGACTGAGAAACAATCTGACTGACAGAAATCTATAAATTCGCTTAACACGATTTGTTCAAAGACTTTGACGCTCTAACATTTTCATTTCTTGTTTCAGATTGAATTCTCTGTGTTAACAGCTCCAAGAATTCTCCAAGAAGACAGTGGTGATCAATCTTGAGAGAGATTCAAAGGGAGAAGGCTTATGCGCTGACTGTGTGATCTGAAACTGCACAAAGAAGGTGTTTCTTGATTGATCATTGAAGGCTTGGCATCTTGTGAAGACTGCTGCATTGTTTGAAGGCTTGGAATCCTGTGAAGAGCACTGGAATTGACTACGTTTTTCCGCTACATAGAAATTTTCATTACTTGCATTTCAAGAAAGATCAAAAAGATTTATACTTTTGATTAAAGATTGTGAAAAGATTTTGTTTTTGAAACAACACAAATTCACCCCCCTCTTGGTGTAAAACCGAAGCCGACCTGTTTCCTAACAATTACCATAGTTCATAAAAAATTATGTAACTTTGTCTATTATGATATGCAGGATGACTTGGTTGAGCAACAGACTCAAGGCACATTTGTGGCACCAGATAGGGAGGCCCTCCTAGTAGCAACCAGAGGTCGGCTAGACCGTCCAGGTCATGCGCGTGCTGTTGGAGGAGCTACTGGATTGAGGGACTACTTTGGCCCTAAACCAAGAAGCACAGAAGCCGTGACTCCGGAATTGGTTAGTAGCATCACGGAAAAGCAAATGGGAGAACGCTTAAGAACGCTCGAACGAGAAGTTGCGATGATCAAACTACAACAACAACAGCAACAGTCACAGCAGGAGGACGCCTCTACAGATGATCCTCTAACGTGCGAGTAAGGATTGATGATGTTAGAGACCCCCAGGCTCGAGTGCCAGTGCCGACAGATGAAATCCAATTTGTGTAGGAGGCCATAGGCACATTTATAGCTTGGCCTAAGACCTTGATCGTTCCATATTTTGGCCCACCAGCGGTATTGTATTCTAATTTTTATTATCTTAAATCTTTAAGTTATAATTAAATGATTCCTAACGTTTGTAAATGTGACTTGCAGGTCTACCGACCAGAGAAACAATCATGGCTCAACTTGAGGCTCGTGTGGAAGCAGAAGACGATGATCCTGAATCCATATTGCTCTCAAGATTAACTAAGTTGAAAAAAGCATCGGTAGCGCTGTAGTGGGACTTAAGAACGTTTGCGTCGAGTTCCATATTCCATTGTATATTGAATACCAGGATGCATATGAGCTGATTGGTGGAGATAGAATGTTGAACATTTCATGCATACAACTGTGGTGCATGTAAGTTTTTTATTTCTTATTTTCCAATTTGTATATTATTAGTATTATGACATTTTAATAAATATACTTAACTTTATTCTTATAGGTACATGGACACCGTCGCAGTAGAATCAGGTCAGGGGTCAATTTATGGCTTTCTTGAACCTCAGACCATCAAACCATTTGGAAACACATTAGATTCCAGAAAGAAATATATGCTAACATGGATGACTGAGTCTAACAGAGAGATATATATGGTGTCATACATTGAAGCGTATGTTTTCCCAATATTGTCAACTTTTATCAAATTTTAATCAATAAACTCACTGGTTGTTGGTACATGATAGGGGCCACTGGCAACTCGCGGTGATCATTCCAAAAATAGCACAAGTTGTATGGTTTTGTTCTCTTCATAGGAAGATGAAAGCGGATTTGAAGTCCTTGATACAAACGTAAGTATTACATTCATTCTTATGAATTCATTATGATATTAATAATATTAACTTATGTTTCTAATGTTTCAAATTTGTTTAAAGTTCTGACTAGGACAAAAGGACAACAAATTGATATTATATGTCCTAAGGTTGGAATTCGTTGATCTTTAACCTTTAATTTTCGTAGTCTATTTTAAACCATTACATTTGACTAAGTTCTTTCACATGTTTAGTGTAATAAGCAAAATGATTCCTGGGCATGTGCCTACTACGTCATGTCATGGATCAAGGCAATCATCCGAGCAGGAATCAGAGGACAGTGGACTGAGGTAGATATTTACATTTGAAAATCTTAAAAATATCAATAAACTTTTGACATTAAAATGAATATAATTGTAAAGCTTCCTTCCTTGATTTTGTAGCAATTCAACGATGCCTCTCCATTGTCCAATGCAGTATTAAAGTCCATAAGAGAGGAATGGGCAAGATATTTGAATAAACATTTTAACTAGCTATAGTTTTAGGTTTTTTTCCTTTCATGATAGTAGCATTTGCTTACTTGTTCAGCTTTTTAACTGTGAATAGATGTATACTGTCAATAGATTATTCAGAATAGGTGAATACTGTGAATAGATGAATGGAAAAGTGGGTTCTTTTAAGTTTTGATGATAGCATTAGCGTCTTTTACTTTACTATTAAATTTGAATTGATGATGGCATGGTTTAAATTAATTAATTTTCTACATTTAGGAATTGGAAAACTGGTTTCTGTATTTCAGGTTTGGTTAAATGAGCTAAAACAAACGAAATTTAATAAAAAAACACTGAAGGTAACGTCAATGTATACATTGTCCGACGTTAGGCTCAGCGATATTAACGTCGACTGTAAACACGTTCGACATCAACCTTACATCAATCACCTTATAACAACGTCAAATATTCCTTTAAATATAAATATTTATTAAATAATTAACGTCAAATTTTCTCTTCGACGTCCATATTACGTCATCAGTCTTCAACGCCGACATCAATATTACCACGAGTGGAAAAACACTGTTAACGTCGGTTATTTTGGGCTTTTGACGTCACTTACGGAACCGACGTCTACTCTAGTGACGTTAACTTTACATCAGTCAGGTAATGACAGACGTCTATCTAGACGTCAGCCGTGTACACATCCGACGTCTACATAGACGTCAGGCGTAGCCACAATAGACGTTAACATAGACGTCAGTGGTCAACAAAAGTGACGTCTGTATAAGCTGGATCGTTTTGTCCACTGTTACTTATTGGACGTCGCCTTGTGCATTGACTGACGTCTGTAGACGTCAGTTTTGCATTAACCGACGTCTACTGGGTTTTTTTTTAATTAATATTTTATTTTTCGAATATAACCACACCTGAAAATCAGAAAAATTTCCCAGAACAATTGTTTATAATAAATAATTGTTTATTTTAGATATAAATAGAAATAATTCAATCAAAGATAGAAAAAATGAAATTATAAACTTAAACTAAACCTAAGTAATTGAAAACAACAAAAATAAGTCTTGCTCTAGTTCCTCTTTTGGTGAAGATAAGTTGCCCACTCCTGCCTAAGTTGCTTTATCGTGTCTTCGGGTAAAGCAGATGGATTGTTGAAGCGTTGCACAATTAAGAAATATTGATTATGGTTTGATATATGTTCAAAAGAATTAATTGATTTTTGATGTTTTCAAAGTAAGCCTGATTATTACCTCATTCCAGCTATCTATAATGCCACCTCGAATGATGGTCTTAATCCAACACATCAAATAGTACCCATATTCCCATGAATCTAGCTGTCTGTTACACTAAAATGACAAACTAAATATAGTCAAGAATTAAGATCATTGAATAACATAATGAATTAAAACTATAAATGCACCAAACCTTGGGATACAAGACTTGATTTAGTTGACCTCGAGATTTACCCATTACTCTATTTACATTAAAACAGAAAGCAATATGAATATAAGTATGAAATCATAAAAAATTAAGGCCACATGAATTTAAAAGTCATTTTTAGTGAAAGACTTACCCTTGAAGAATGGTTTTCAAGTCATTTTTCATCTTCCTTTGTAGTGAACAGAAGAAGACAACTGTACCTTTTTTGGGAATGAGGACCACCAGCTGCCAGTGAGCCTTGTTTGGAACATCATAAATAGTTAGTAAAATAATTAAGGAAACATTTAATTACCTTTTACATAAAACAACACATACCCATCAATGTATGGCACAAGGTATATGTCTCTGTTTGACTCAGCCATCCATGTTTGCAAATAATCTTGTTTGAATTCAGCTGTGTTACCACAACGTGGAATGGTCTGAGGTTCAACAAATCCATAAACGGAAGACCGACCTTGGTCTACAATGACTGTTTCCATGTACCTATAACAACAAAGTTAACTTGTTACAAAGTAGGCATCTAAATTAAACTACTATGGTTGACAAAATTAACTGTCTTACATGCACCAGAGTTGAAGAATGGAAATATTCAACTCCTTGTCTCCCTGGATGATCTCCGATACATCATTGAATGTGATATATAGTGGCATATGGGGGGGGGGTACCAAATACCCGTAAATCCCAGTATATTTGTATTGATCCTTTGTTGAACTTGGGAATATTTGACAATAGCTTTGCTATGCGATTATCTTCCGCTTCAATCGTGTCATCAACATCATCAGCATCATCATATTCAGGTATTGGTGCATCATTCATCGGCTGCTTTTGAGGACGTGTGAACTGAACATACAATTTTCAAAGTTATGAACAAATATTTTTAAATGATAATATAAAATTAGTAATGATAACAATATTATACTTGTTGTGTACCAATGTGTGTCATAACCAATGCTTTTGGCCAAGCTAAAAAAGTTCCTATCGCCTCCCCCACATATTGAACTTCAGGAATTGGTACAGGCACCTCAGCCTATGGATCCCGAACCTCGTCAATCATGACACGCACGTGCTCGGGTGATATAGGAACAACATGAATAGTCTGGCCTCCCTCAACTACTCGTCCGATAGCCACAATGCGTGTGGGATCCCCATCAACCAATAAGTCATACTGACCAATGTAGTCAGTAGGTTCAACAACAGAGCAGGATCCTTCGGTGCTGGCAGGAGGTGGTGTGGGACTTTCAGTGGGCACACCCACGGTGGCTTGCGTCATGGATTGCAGCTTCTCTTCAAGCGATCTTTGTATTTGTTTTTTTTCTTTCAGCTGCTCAGTGAAGCGTTGCTCCATTTGACGAATTCTTTGTTCCCACTGAAGATCCATCTACCTCAGTGCCTCCTGATTCGTTGATTGAGTTCTTTTTGTACAGGGCCAAAGTACTCACGAAGACCAATTGATAGGGATCTCCAGCCAGGGAAGTGGATTGAATGCAGCGGAATGATGATGAAAACCATGAACAGATTTGATGTCTCTGCACGGAATCAAGTGGCAGCGGAATAAGTGTGGTTCGGTGGATGAATTTGGTGGATGAGGAGCTCGGTGGTGCAGGAACTAATTCAGACAGCTACCATAATTGGAAGGAACTAGGTGGTGAGGGAAAAGCTCGTGGAAGAAGAGTGACTTTCGGCAGAGTATTTGTGCTGGAAAATTTCAACAGCAGAAGCAAAAACTCATATATTCCAAAAGTGATTTCATATGCTGATACAATCAGATTTTATAGTGAAATGCCTAGTCTATGAATGGTGCCGATTGAAGATGACAAATGCAGATCTTCAACACGTGGCAGCGGCGTAGGATGGATGCACTTCTTCTAGAATCAACAATGCAGCGTGCTGAAAATGAAGTGAAGCATGTATTTTCATGATGCAGCTCCATTCATCACTAAGCTCACCCACTCCCTTTGTGGGAATGACTCTTTTACCCTTCTCCTTGTTTTGGCAGTTTGATAACATCTTCTTGGTCTCCAATCTTCCATCCAAAAATAGCAAAGAGTACTTGACCTTTGGGAGAGTGCTCATCTTGAAGCTTCTTGATCATCCCTCTTGTGATAGGTCCTATGGTGCTAGGCCTTCTTGTATCATCCCTTCCTCTTGAGAGGGATTTGTCCTCAAATCCATAGGGTCTTCATCTTCACTTTCATAACCTGCAAAAGGTTTAAGGTCAGATACATTGAAGGTAGCATGAACACTATATTCAGGAGGAAGATCAATTTGATATGCATTGTTATTAATCCTCCTTATGACTCTAAAAGGTCCATCTCCTCTAGGATTGAGTTTGGATTTTCTTAGTTGAGGAAATCTTTCCTTTCTAAGATGAACCCAAACTAAATCTCCTTCATCGAAGATTAACTCTTTCTTGCCCTTATTATGTTGCTTGGCATATTTCTTATTTTGTTGTTGAATTTGATTTCTAACCCTTTGATGTAATTCTTTGATAAACTTAGATTTAGATACCCCATCTTGATGAACAAAATCAATAGAATTTGGAAGGGGTATTAAATCCATAGGAGTTAAAGGGTTAAAACCATAGACAACCTCAAAAGGAGACAATTTAGTAGTTCCATGAACTACTCTATTGTATGCAAACTCAACATGAGGTAGGTACTCATCCCAAGATTTGTGATTTCCTTTAAGAATTACCCTTAGTAAAGTGGAAAGAGATCTATTGACTACTTCAGTTTGACCATCTGTTTGAGGATGGCAAGTAGTAGAAAAAGATAACTTAGTCCCTAATCTAGACCATAAAGTCCTCCAAAAGTGACTAAGAAATTTTGTATCTCTATCCGAAACTATTACTTTAGGTAACCCATGAAGTTTGACCACATCTCTAAAGAATAACTTTGCAATGTTGCTTGCATCATCTACTTTGTGGCAAGGTATAAAATGAGCCATTTTACTAAATCTATCCACCACCACAAAGATAGAATCACAACCCCTAGAAGTCTTAGGAAGTCCTAGCACAAAATCCATACTTATCTCTTCCCAAGGGGTGGAAGCAACATTCAAAGGAGTATAAAGTCCATGAGGCATTGACTTAGATTTAGCTTCTAAACAAGGTATACACTTAAAGCAATGCCTTTGAACATCCCTTCTCATATGAGGCCAAAAGAATTTTTCTTTCAACATGCCAAGGGTCTTTTCTACCCCAAAATGCCCCATTAATCCTCCCTCATGTGTCTCTTTAACAAGGAGTTTTCTATGTGAACCTTGAGGAATGCAAATTTTTCCTTCTTTAAAAAGATACCCTTCTTTCACATAGAATCCTCCTTGAGGTTTATTGAGACATTCCTCATAGATATGAGAAAAATCAAGATCTTGTGAATACAATTCAAGAATGTTATTAAACCCAAGAATTTGAGCTCCCAATGTGGCTAATAGATTAATTTTCCTTGACAAAGCATCAGCCACGACATTGGATTTTCCTTTCTTGTATTTAATAACATAAGTGAATTGTTCAATGAATTCCAACCACTTAGCATGTCTCTTTTGTAACTTGTGTTGACTCTTCAAATACTTAAGTGATTCATGATCACTATGAATGATAAACTCCTTGGCAACAAGGTAATGTTCCCAAGTTTGAAGAGCCCTCACAAGTGCATAAAGTTCCTTGTCATAGGTGGGGTAATTACAAGAAGCACCATGAAGTTTTTCACTAAAGTATGCAATTGGGTGTCCTTCTTGTAATAATACTGCACCTATGCCAAATCCTGAAGCATCACATTCTAGCTCAAAAGTTTTGGAAAAATTTGGTAAAGCTAAAATGGGTGCTTGTGTGAGCTTCTCTTTGAGTAGCTCAAAAGCTTTTTGTTGTTTGTCTCCCCAATGGAATGGGAAATCCTTTTTCACCAACTCATTGAGGGATGAAGCAAGACTAGAGAAGTTAGGAACAAATCTTCTATAAAAGCTTGCCAACCCATGGAAGCTCCTTACTTCTCCGACATTCTTTGGAGGAGGCCAATCTTGGATGGCCTTTATTTTTTCTGGGTCCATATGAACCCCATTTTTGCTGACCACAAATCCAAGAAATATGACACTATCAACACAAAAGGTACACTTATCAAAGTTTGCAAACAATTTGTGTGTTCTAAGAATTGTTAAAACAACTCTTAAATGATTTTCATGAGCTTGCAAATTTTGACTATATACCAAGATGTCATCAAAGTAAACAACTACAAACTTCCCAATGCAATCCTAAGAACATGATTCATAAGTCTCATGAATGTGCTTGGAGCATTTGTAAGACCAAAAGGCATAACTAGCCACTCATATAATCCAAACTTGGTCTTAAAGGCAGTTTTCCATTCATCACCCTCTTTAATTCTTATTTGGTGATAGCCACTTTTTAAATCTACCTTTGAAAATATTTGTGCTCCATGCAATTCATCCAACATATCATCAAGCCTAGGAATGGGATGTCTATACTTGATTGTGATGTTGTTGATAGCTCTACAATCACAACACATGCGCCACTTTCCATCTTTTTTTGGTACAAGCAACACTGGTACAGCACATGGACTTAGACTCTTTTGAATTAAGCCTTTATCTAGCAACTCTTGGACTTGTGTCTCAATCTCCTTAGTTTCTTGGGGGTTTGTCCTATAGGCTGGCCTATTAGGAAGAATTGCCCCTGGAGTGAAATCAATTTGATGTTCTATTCCTCTTATGGGTGGAAGCCCTTTTGGAATTTCTTTTGGAAATAGATCATCAAATTCTTTCAAAAGTTTTTGAATGGGTGGAGAAAGAATTGAAGTCTTTGGATCACTAGATGTGCATGTAAGTGTCCCTTGACAAAGAAGAAGGTATGAAGGTTGCTCAACTTGAAGGGTATTGAGTAAAGTCTTTTTGTTTAAAAGAACTTCATGTTGAGTGACCTTAGGTGGTACACTTGTCTCTTTACTCTCCTTTCTTTTTGACTTTTTCTTTTGATCATGTTCTTGCTTTCTTAAAGACTTCATTTGTGCTTGATCCTTAGCCACTTGGGTAGGGGTTAAAGGATGAAGCACAAACTTTTTGTCCTTTTGATGGATAGTAATGGTATTAGTTAGACCATGATGGATAGTTTGATGATCAAATTGCCATGGTCTCCCCAATAACACATGACATGCTTCCATGGGAACTATATCACATAAAACTTCATCTTTGAAGTTCCCAATGGAAAATGCCAACTTCACTTGATTCTTGACTACTATATCCCCATCTTCATTTAGCCAATGAAGTTTATAAGGTTTTGGATGGGGTATAATATCAAGTTTCAATTTCTCAACCAACCTTGTACTACAACAATTGCAACAAGAACCACTATCAACAATGAGAGAACAATGATTTTCTTGAATTTTACACCTTGTGTGAAAGATGTTCTCTCTTTGTGATAGGTGTTCTAGACTTGTTTGGTTGCTAAGGATTCTTCTTACCATGAGAAGTTGTCCATCATCAGCATATATTTCTTCTTCCTCACTCTCACTTTCACTAGTTGGGGTGTCACTTTCACTACTATAAATGTCCTTACCTTTTAGAATGATGTTTCTCTTTGTAGGACATTGAGTAGCTACATGACCCCTTCCTAGACATTTGAAGCACTTGATCTCACTTGTTCTTGTGTGTGAGGGTGTCTCTTTCTTGGGTCTCTCTTCTATTTTGGCTAGAGGTTTAAATGGCTCTTTTTCTTTAAAAACTTTCTTTTCAAAAGTAGGTTGAACTTGAATTCTTTTAGAAGAAGATTTTCTCAAGTTTTGTTGTTCTACCTTTATACACATTTGAACAAGATCATTCAAATCTCTATAAGGTAGAAGTTCAACCCTATCTCTTATGTCAAAATTGAGCCCACTTAAAAATCTGGCTAAAGTAATTTCTGGACCCTCCACTATGCCTGCCCTCATCATATATAACTCCATCTTTTGTCTATATTCCTCAACTGTCATAGACCTTTGTTGTAACCTTTGGAGTTTATCCATGAGTTCCCTATTGTAGTAGGAGGGAATGTGCCTCCTTCTAAGGGCAGACTTAAGATCATTCCAATGATGGATGGGAGGAGCTTGATGTCTAAGCCTCTCTTGGACTAAGGCAGTCCACCAATACATTGCATACCCTTGAAAGCTTAGGGTAGCTAGAGAAACCTTTCTCTCTTCACTTACTTGGTGGCAAGCAAAAATTGCTCCACCTTCATTTCCCAATCAAGATAAGCCTCAACATTGTCCTTCCCATGGAAGTGAGGCAACACAATATTGACTTCTTTAGGGTGTGGGGTTGCATGAGAATTTCTCCTATGCCTCCTAGAAGTAGAAGGTTGATGAGGGTAATAATCACCCATACTCAAAGAATTTCCTCCCTCTTGAGTATTTTCACTCTGACTTCCCCTAGACTTACTTGCCCTTATCAATCTCAATTCATCTTGAATAACAGCATTTTGAAGCTCTCTATTGACTTTCTCTTCTTTTATTTCCCTCCTCATTTCCTTGAATTCATTAACTAAAGCTTGAAGAGAAAAATTTTCTTTTTCACTATCACTAAGCCTAGGAGAATGTCTTCTAGACATTATGGTGGACTTAAATGTTTATTCTTAAAATAAAGACTAAAGATTTTCACTTGAAAGCAATATTCCAGGTAAGGGTGGTGAACCACTAGGGTCACTTAATAATCAGGACTTGTCCTTGCCAAATATGCTTCTAGCTACTTACTAGAGTCCTTAGATCAAAATCACTCTTAAATCCACTTAAGTCTTAAGACAACAAAGAAAACACAAAGTAAAGAAAAACAACAAGGATTGGGACTCTAAAATTCGGACTCTAGGCACGCTCCTAGTCCTTGAATGAAATCAATGAAACTTGAAAATAAAGATGGAAAAGTAAAGGTGAGATCTCCTATGGTGAGGCTTAGACTTTGGATCTAAGACACACTCACCGACTACCCAATTTTAGGTTGTGAGACTTCTTTGAGTCTAGTTACAAATGAGGGTAGAGCACTTGTGAACTCTAGCACCTCACTTGCTTGGATTTGAAATTAAAAACCAAAGAAAAAAAAATTACAAGAAAAACTTGGTAAATGGTAAAGGAAACGAAAATTGGCTAAGGAAAAAAAAATGTGTGCAGCTTTGGCTTCTCTCAAGAAAATTGATTCTGTAATTGTACTCTCACAAAGCTCACAGCTGCAAAGTAAGGACTCTGCTGTCACACGGAAATTTCACACCAGATTCGGCAGCTCACGGGTACACTGCTATACCGAATTGCATCCTTCCAAGTGATCTTTTCCTTCACCAATCCTCTTCCTAAAGTGCTACCAATTATGGCAAACCGTCTAAAGCAATTCTGTAACCACAAAAGAACTCACACCGGCACCAACAATCAGTTATATCAACAGGAAAATAGTGCAGTGGCTGCCACAGTTTCACAAAACCAGAATACAGCACTGTGTTTCTGTCAAACAGTTGGTGTGCAGAATTTTCAATCAATTAAAACAAGCAATTAAACATTTTTCAATGAACGGTGGCACTCAAAAGGATCTTAAGAATGGTTCTAGAGTGGATTTATAAAGCAAGAAAAAACAAAACATGCTGCAGCTAATCGAATTTTGATTGATTTCACAAAATTGGCAAACTGTTCGATGAAATGACTCAAAGAAATACAGAAATTGTGTTTTCTGATTTTCTTTCACGGTTTCAATTGGGATTGCAGGGATTATTAGCTTTTTAAGATTTTCTTGCAGTGTAGGATGACTGTAAATGAATATGGAAAAGGATCCCAGCTCTTACCAATCCCAAAAACTCAAATCAAGACACAACTCAAGTTAAACTTCATACCAAAACTGAATGCACCATTTATGACGGCTGGAAAATTTTGAAAACAGAAATGCCACTGAGATATTCTATGTTTATGACTTCCAGCAATATTATATGATGAAAAGAATGATGTGCAACCAGTAATGCAGCCAAGAAATGATCCACAACAGAATTTCACTAAGACACTTCCAAGAATTGGTCAAATTCGGTGGTTTATATGGTATAACTATGCATAGTTGCAAATTTGACCATATGAACAGTGAAGACAAGTTTTAATTCACTTAATACAGGTGTTTAATCAACAAAACAGCAGAAACACAGCTGTATCTAGATTATGACTGCACTAGTTGAGAAAATTGACCAGAAAAACAGTATAGACACATTTTAAATGGTCAAATAAAGTTGTCCAAATGTGTTCAATGCACAAAAAACAGCAGATGCTCAATTTCACTACTTGAGTTGCCAATTTATGCAGAAATTAATGTGTTGCAGCACGTGAATCAGTTTTTTTAATGGATACAAAGTTTATGCAGGCCAACAATTGATGAAAACAATTGACCCTAACTCAAGATCTAGCTTCAGAAAATCAAGCTAGTGGATGTTAGAAGTCCTATGATATAGTCAAGGATATGTAGCACGGTGCCAAGCTATCAAACAGAACAATGACAGCAACACATTCTTAATCCAGATTTTTAGATAATCATCACACAAATTGACACAAGATGTGCAACCACTAAATCTGGATTAAGTAAGTGCATACGAAAAGAAAAACCAGCAAGAGAACAGAAAGAAATCAGTGTTGCAGCACAGATCTGCTACTGGCGACAACTGTTTGGCATTGCTTTTATCTCAAATGATCAAAGCTAGATGAAACTCCATTGCTTTATATGATCAACATAGAGTTAGCTAATGCTCAACACAATTAAAAAAAAAATCAGAAGACACTGTGCTGAAACAGAATCAAAACTGATTGACAAGTTAAAACAGCAACATCTTTGCACATGACTCAAACAAGACTGGAAAATGTTAAAACGAGAGGGTAAGACTTCAAACAAGATAAGGCACCGATTAAAATGATAACACTAGAATCTATTGAACTGTGAACGAAGCAAGCATTCACTTAAACAGAAAAATCAACCAAAAATTAATGGAACCGTAACACGTATGAGGCAAAGACAGTGCGGAAGTTAATGACAATATGGATTGAAGAAAGTGGACTTAGCTGGAGCGTGAATCAGACAACCATAGCTCTGAATACCATATGATAGGGATCTCCAGCCAGGGAAGTGGATTGAATGCAGCGGAATGATGATGAAAACCATGAACAGATTTGATGTCTCTGCACGGAATCAAGTGGCAGCGGAATAAGTGTGGTTCGGTGGATGAATTTGGTGGATGAGGAGCTCGGTGATGCAGGAACTAATTCAGACAGCTACCATAATTGGAAGGAACTAGGTGGTGAGGGAAAAGCTCGTGGAAGAAGAGTGACTTTCGGCAGAGTATTTGTGCTGGAAAATTTCAACAGCAGAAGCAAAAACTCATATATTCCAAAAGTGATTTCATATGCTGATACAATCAGATTTTATAGTGAAATGCCTAGTCTATGAATGGTGCCGATTGAAGATGACAAATGCAGATCTTCAACACGTGGCAGCGGCGTAGGATGGATGCACTTCTTCTAGAATCAACAATGCAGCGTGCTGAAAATGAAGTGAAGCATGTATTTTCATGATGCAGCTCCATTCATCACTAAGCTCACCCACTCCCTTTGTGGGAATGACTCTTTTACCCTTCTCCTTGTTTTGGCACTTTGATAACATCTTCTTGGTCTCCAATCTTCCATCCAAAAATAGCAAAGAGTACTTGACCTTTGGGAGAGTGCTCATCTTGAAGCTTCTTGATCATCCCTCTTGTGATAGGTCCTATGGTGCTAGGCCTTCTTGTATCACCAATGGACCCAAGAATTGCACGTACACGTCCTGGGTGCTCCGGTTTGCCAATGGCCATTGTTAAAATGTCCTCCCTACCTTAGGGAGTAAATGTTCCCTGTGTCTGCTGCTCAACCAACTCATCCTGCACATTAAAAAATTTACGTTACTTAAATTGCAAGATATGATAAAATACAATAAAGTAATGTTTACAATTTTAACTTACAATTCTCTGTGAAAGCGCTACGGCTGAGGGAGATGTCATGCTCCCATCAGATTTCGTTCGAGCAGCCTTCCACATCTTGTACCTTATAGGTGGAGGTGCTAGGTCCGAGGACTGAAGCCCCAACTCATCCGCTCGATCCTTCCTAAGTTTCTTCTCTAGTTTCGTATAACCACCTCGTGATAACACGTGTGGTGCATCATTTAGCCTTTGCCTTTCTTGGGCGGCTAACCTTTTACCCTATAAAACAATTTTTACGCATAACTATATAATAATAAAAACTGCTTTGAAGACGTTGTTGGTTAAGATAAATACCTTCCATTCCTCAGTCTCTCTAGATTGATGAAACTGGATCCATTCTTCTTCTGTGAAGGAATAATTCTAAGATGGATTTTCATGTTGTCTTTTTCCAAATACATACAGACGTGTCAGCCTTGTCTTGAAATCCCTCCATCTCTTACATATGTGCGATATGATTTTCTGCCTCATGTCCTGGGTGTTTGGAACATCATATTTTAGCTGTTTAAAACAAGGAACATGTGAATGACATAATAAGATCAAAGAAATAATTATATCAAATTTCTTTTAAGTAACCATACCTGAACATCTTTCCATAAAAGGTTCTTCTCGACCTTTGGGACATCATCCCAAGTTACATGAAGGATAGAAACATGGGTTTTGGCTATCTTACCCAGATAACTATTAAAATTATCAGCATTTGGCCCTGATGCCACACCGGTTCTTGGGTCAATCTCAAGATGTTTCCTCTGCCCAGGAACCTGTCCGGATGTTGCTTCTGGCAAACGTGTCACTCCTCGTGTACATCTGCTTTGTGCTGATGGTGAGTCTGAGGTCGACATACCTGAAAAATATATACAAGGTTAGTTATTATAAATTGAAATTGAAATTTTCATGTAAATATAAATTCATAGAAAGTCTAAACAAAAAACAAGACGTTACTTATTAAGATATTGTTTTCTCCCAGATCCCGTCATCATGATCACTATTAATTGCATGTATGTCATCGGCAACGTCATCAATTGAGTCTTCAATGGGAATTGATGTGCTACATGTTGTCTGAAGTACACAAAGAGATTCTTCATCATCAAAACCGTGGTGGTTTTTCCCTTCCAAAACCACTGACCATTTTTCATTCGTTGGATTGCTGATGTAGAATATTTTCCTTACTTGAGTTGCCATAATAAATTGTTCATTAGTGAAACTCATTTTTTTAAGATCTACCAATGTGAAACCAGAGCCATCTGTAATCATTCCAGAATTTATATCAACCTATTTAAACTTGAATACGGGGACTCTAAACCTCACATAATCCACCTCCCATATTTCTTGTATTACTCCAAAATAACTAATTGATGCAGTGATTGGATTTTTGTCTTTAGAACTAGAGAAGTGCACTGACTCAGCTTTTAGTGTAACCCTACTATTTTGAACTCTACTTTTGTCATCTTCTTCCTTTGTTTGAAAAGAGATATTGTTAATATAGTACCCACCATATGTAATGACATATGTGTTCAACAGAGTTTCAGAAACATTTGGAGTCGCATAAATATTTTTCTTAAACCATGGTGATAACGGTTGAAAAATAGTTATTTTCATGCTTCATTTGAGATTAAAATACAACCTTCAAGGCTTAGAATGAGCTTAGAATCAAGCAAAACATGTAAGTTGAGTCAGTTGAGAGTCAAAAGTCTTTTCTAGAGGTATTATGCTTGTTTTGCATTATTTTGCAGCGTTTTTGATGAATATGAAAAATGGATTAAAGATGGAAGGTCTTAGACTCAATAAAGAAGAAGAAACATGAAGAAAAGAAGAGTCTAGGAACCGCCCAGTGCCAAAATCCAACGCTGGACGGCCAAATGTAAAGGGGTAGCCACTGTCTGGCGCCCAGGCGGTGCAGCTAGGCGGTTTTGCGGTATGAGGCAAACCGCTGGCGGTACAATTCACCGCCGGGCGGTGGCGCGATTAAGTGGAAACCGCCGAGCGCCAAAGTGTGACGCCGGGCGATTGTCTGCTAGCCTTGGGCCTAAATTTTGTGATGCTCCTCAGCTATAAATAGCCTTAGTGCGAGTTTAGATGTATTCTTTTGACAGAAAGGGGCGGCCAGATCTAGTTTTCACTCCTTGGAGAAGATCTCTTGGATGCTTAGGCTCCTTTTTATCCAATCTAGGGTTTTTTTTTCCATTCTTCCATCATTATTCGTCTAGTTTCACCATGACAATGGTGAACTAAACCCTTTTGTTGTTGGGGAACAATGTAATCTTTCAAAACTCTCTTTTATTGAAACTCTTATTTATTTATATGCTTGTCGTATGCTTTGATTATCAATTATTGGGTTTCTCACCTGCGCTTAATGCTTTTATCGTTTAACTCATTCAATAATTGTTGTTTGTCTTTATTGATACGGGAACGTACGGTACTGTCATGAACTGGCGAAAATTCCTTGATTAAGCAATACCAACTAGGGATAGGGGGGTAGGACGATCAATTGTTTTCGCTTTTGTTTATAATGCATTATTAATTACTAGGGGAGGCTAGGGATAGCAAGCCAGTAATTATTAATAGGCTCTTTTCGCCGAGGGATCGGGTTAAGGGTAGACTAAGAAAGTTTGCATGATAATTAGATAACAAAGCGAATTAAATAAGAGGAGTAGATAAGAGAGAGCAGATAAGATGGAATTGTAAACCCCAACAACTCTATTCATCCATAGTCTTTTTCTCGTCAATTGAATCAATCGCATTTGCATGTTTACTTTTTGTTTCTTGCATCCAAACCAATTAATTTTTCTTTACAAGTCTTACGATTTCAATTTGCATGAACGATAAGGCCTGCAAGTCCTTTGGGAAGAACGATATTGGGTTTACCAATTATATTACTTGAAATGATCTGGTACACTTGCCAGAGTGTTAACACATGGTAAGAAACTTTTGACATGTTCACTAAGCTGCCATTTTTCACTCATTCTTGGGTGTGATGCCTTTATTTCTTTAACGTGTTCAGAAATGTAAGGAATAACATCATCAGTGTTGTTTAAGATGTACAAATGAGCTTGATCAACTTCTTTTCTACTCACACGTTGAATCCTCACACCACGACCCTTACCTTCACATTTTCCTTCATGTATCCTCTTCGGTAGACCCACTGGTTCACAACTTGGCATGTAAGCTGAACAAAATTCAATGGCTTCTTCTGCAATGTATCGCTCTATGATTGAAGCTTCTGGTCTATACTGATTCTTGACATATCCCTTTAAGATTTTCATGTATCTTTCAACAGGATACATCCACCTTAGGTAAACCGGCCCACAAATTCGAATTTCTCGAACTAGATGAACGATTAAATGAACCATAATATCAAAAAAAGAAGGTGGAAAATACATCTCCAATTCACATAGTAGTCTTATTCCTTCATTTTCCAATTGATTTAAACATCGAGGGTCAACAACTTTCTTGCAAATGGCATTAAAAAAAAAGCACAGACGTGTCAGAATACCCCTAACAGAAGGAGGTAATATGCCTCGAATAACAACTGGTAAGAATTGTTGCATCAATATATGACAATCATGACACTTTAAACCAACTAACTTTAGCTCTTGCATAGAAACAATGTTACTGATATTAGAAGAATAACCTTGTGGAACCTTCACACTTCTTAAAGGCTTACAAAAACTTTGTTTTTCTTTTTTAGAAAGAGTATGACAGGCTGGGGGCAGATAGGTGCATCTACCTATTGTCTGTGGATGTAACTCTGTTCAGATTCCCATGTCAGCCAAATCTTGTCTTGCTTTTATTCCATCTTTGGTCTTCCCTTTGACGTTTAATAAAGTTCCGATGACATTGTCACAAACATTTTTTTCTATGTGCATCACATCAATACAATGTCTAACATCAAGTAAAGACCAATAAGGAAGATTAAAAAATATTGATCGTTTCTTCCAAACATTTTTTGCATATGTACTTTTACGATGTTTTCCAAATACAATGTCAATGTTTTTTACTTTGTGGTACACTCTTCACCATTGCGAGGTCTGCACACAACCTCATCCTCGGCACTTACATTGAATGCTTTTTTCAATCTACGATAAGGGTGATTGCGAGGAAGGAATTTCCGATGTCTTGTATAAACCGTCTTCTGACCATGCTTCAATTGAAGGTAACTAGTGTTTTCTTCACAAATCGGACATGCAAAATGTCTTTTAACACTATAACCGCTCAAGTTTCCATAGGCTGGGAAATCATTTATAGTGCAAAACAACATTGCACGCAAACGGAAATTCTCTTCAACATCTGAATCAAACAATTTGACACCTTCTTCCCATAACAATTTCAAATCATCAATTAAAGGTTTCAAGTAAACATCAATGTCATTGCCAGGTTGTTTAGGACCAGATATCATCATTGACAACATGACATATTTTCTCTTCATGCACAACAAAGGAGAAAGATTGTATATCATCAACATAACTGGCCATGAACTGTGTTTGCTACTTAAGTTCCTATACGGATTCATGCCATCAGTTGCAAGTGCAAGTCTTAAGTTTCTTGGATCTGCACCAAATTCTGGAAATGTTTCATCGATCTTCTTCCACTGTGGTGAGTCTGCTGGGTGTCGAAGAAGATTATCGCACTTTCTTCCTAAAATGTGCCATTTAAGGTTCTTTGCATCCTCCTTAACAGAGAACATACGTTTGAACCTAGGTATTATAGGCAAATACCACATGACCTTACTAGGTGCACCATCATTACCTTCTTCACCAGTGTTTTTGTCCGATTTCTTTTTAAAATGGCTTAAACCACATGTTGGACAGTACTTTAGTGAAGCAAACTCCTTGATGTACAAAACACAATCATTGGGGCAAGCATGTATCTTCTGATATTCAAGACCCATTGGACATAAAACTTTTTTGGCCTCGTAATTTCGAATAGGAAGAGTATTATTTTTTGGACGCATGTCCTTCAACAACTCCAACAACTCCGTGAAACTTTTATCGGTCCATCTGTTCCTTCATTTTAAACTGAACAACTTCAAAGTTGCAGATAAACGTGTAAAGTTCGTGCAGCCTGGGTACAACGGTTGCTCAAAATCATTGATTACAGAATCGTACAAATTAGCTCTTCTAAAGTTATCTTCACCAACATCACGTATCATGTCCTCTAAATGATCACTCATCCATTCTTCTACATAATTTGTTCCTCGTGACGTCATAGGTTGGTCCAGTACTTCTCCATGCCAAGTCCAAACGATATACGTTCTCGTTATGCCGAACATGAATAAATGATCATGCAAATTGCCCAAGTCTTGTCGTATTTGATTAAGACAACGAACACAAGGACAAAAATATGTCCCGTTTACAGACTTTGCATTTTCTTTAACATATTGCAAGAACACCGAAACACCCTTCTCATATTCTTGAGAGATGCGACGTGCATTCATCCAGCTTCGATCCATACTATGTTTGTAACATAGTTCATTAGTATACAATTGGACAATTGGACAATTCAAAATTTAATACAAACGATTAAAGGATTAATCTTTTGTGTTAAATTTCAAACGGGAACTAAGTTTCACTCAGTGATTTCATACTAATGCATGTCAATTATAATAACACAACTAAACTTAATCACATGCATATACTAACAATCTGCAAACACATGCATATACTAACAATTTGCAAACACATGCATACCTAAATGTCAATATCAAATCATACAAAGAAAACCAATAAAATGAAAATTCAAAGTGCCAACATCATACACAAAAGCCAATAATATCCATACAAATTAAGTTTTCAAGAAACAACCTAACCTTTTAAGTAGATTATATATAACCAAATGAGATAGATGTCGTAGTGCATGCCCAAATATAGGTCAGAAAAGCAGTCCAAAAACAGTCCAAAACGCAACCCAACAAGACGTTTGAAACTGCAACAAAACGCAACGAAATGAAATTATGATCGGTTCAAATGAAAGCTTTTTCATCAAAGACTAATTCAATCGGAGCAAAACTAAATTTAAACGGTCAAAAACACAAAAAACGAACCTCTAATGGCACGACGGAGAAAAGCTCTCGACGAAGAAGACGATGAATAGTGGAAACTGCTCGCGGGTTCGCGTTCTGAAGTTTATGTTACTAGAGACGTCGGTTAGCTATCGCGACTGACGTCTGTAAGGTTATAGACGTCGTTGATCTCACTAATTTGACGTCTATATGATTTAAATATTAATATTGGCGCGGATTATAGACATCAGGTATGTGCACAACTGACGTCTAGTTGGACATAGTCGTCGGTTTCATGGTAAACGACGTCTAGTTTGTAGCATAATCATTATAGTTTCACCTAACTGTCAGGTTATAGACATCCTGTTAGGGCGAGCGCCGACGTCTATGTCTCAGACCATTAATGACACTCAATTACCTATCAGGTTATAGACGTCGGTTCGATAGAACTGACGTCTACCTCGCGACTGTTCACCACCTCTGAGACCTTTAGACGTTGATGGTTGTCATGTTGACATCGATAGGTCGACTATTCACCTTACCTGGCAGACATTTAGGCGTCTCTTTTTAGGGGCACCGACGTCTATTGTTCTTCACTCATCAGGTGGAGCATGCCCCCATGTCTAGTTGCCCTACTTAATTACGAAGTTGCCACCAGTCATCGTTTTACGTCAGTGGACCTAATAACCGACGTCTATGTGGTGACGCTAAACAGCGTTTTTCCACTAGTGTACGTCACTTTCCCTGACGATATGACGAAAAATCTTTCTTTAAAATAAATATTTATTCAAATATTTGGACGTCAAGTTCTATTCAATAGGACGTAGTTTACCGTCGACGCGCATAAAAGACGTTAACTTTACGTCAATTACCTTTCTGTTCGACGTAAACGAGTTCGATTAACATCACTCGGTAATATTTGACATTAATTTTCGTCACCAACTATAACATCGGTAGCGGTTGCGTCGTTAAAGGCAAAAAAGAAACGACGTAATAGCCCGTTTTTGCACTAGTGGCACCAACATTTTTACAGTAGCCATTTGGAGATATAAAGAGTGCATTCCAACCCGTAAACCTCAAAATACAAGACTTTGAAAATTTCCCAAATCTTGGCACCTTACACCGCCTTAGCCATGTCGCACCACCAAACTATGCTAGCTTGAAACCCAAACAAAATGAAAAATTTCTTGCACCAAGATTTTTACAGTAGCCATTTGGTGATATAAAGACACTAGTGCAAAAACGCTGTTTAACGTCGGTTATTTTGGGCTTTTAACGTCTACAAAACAACCGACGTCTATTCCAGTGACGTCAATGGGACGTCGGACAAGCATATAACTGACGTCTATAGTGACGTCAGTCACTGACATGACCAACGTCCCTAAAACGTCAGAGTAGGACTAACTGGACGTCAAAAGACATTATATAGACGTCGGTCTTCGCAATAACCGACGTCGAAGAGGCACTAAAGACTTCGAAATTGACACTGACTGACGCCTATAAGGTACTATAGACGTCGGTGTACACATTAACCGACGTCTAATACAGTGGTTGTGTTTTACTGCAGTTTTGTTCCCGTCTTTGGATAGGCTATTAGCACAATCTCCTTTTGCTAGTTTCCTCAAAAAAAAAGCTTGTGTCTTTTGAATTTCTTATGGGTCCTTTCAACCCAAAACCGAACGTGGGTTAGTTCCATTTTCATGTACAAAAGGGAAAAATCACGGTGAAACGATAACTAGGAAACCAACGCACCTGGGATGTAATGCCACAAGAGAGAAAAAGGAAAGGGGGAAGACGATAAAGATATCAGAAACAACAATAGAATGCCGCAAGAGAGAAAAAAAAGAGGTGTCGCAAGCGAGAAAAATTAGAGGTGCCGCAAGAGAAAAAGGAGAAGAGGAAGACGATATAAGAAACTGCAATGCCTCGAAGGGTCTGCGGTTTATTTAAAATGAAATAGGGCGTTGGTTCCCCGTGGACACTGACGTCTAGAGTCACCTAGACGTCGGTTATCTAACTAACTCAACGTCCAAGATTACATTTAAAGTGACTTTATGATTGCCATTAGACGTCGGTGTCCAGGGGCGCCAACGTCTAGTGCGCTGAACCGATTGACGTTTCATTTCCTGTCAGGGAAGTAGACGACGCTTGACAAAGGGCGCCGATGTCTATAATACTATAGACGTCGGTCACTGCTACCGGACGTCGACGTGCCTCAGATTTTGGTGAACGTAATTAATTACAGGTACATAGACATCGCGCACCTAGAAAATGCGACGTCTATTTTGCAGAAATTTCTGTCTACCCGCCTTCAGGACAGGCTATAGACGTCGGTGATTGACCACGCGATGTCTAAGCGTCTGAGAATGAGGTGGTGAGCATTAATTGCACCTTTAGTAGACGTCGGGCCCCAGCATATGCGACGTCAATGGCCAGGAGAAGTCTGTCTTCTCGCCTACCTCCATACATTGGATGTCGGTTTACGTCAGAGCTGACGTGTATTATATAATAGACGTCGAGTCCCCTTAGAACCGGCGTCTAGGTTACCACTTATTTACGCTGATGCCGCCGTGCACTCATATATGTCACTCTACAAGCTAACCGACGTCATATGGATGACATTAAACAACATTTTTCCACTAGTGAGAGTGCATTCCCACCATCAGATCTAAAACACCAAGACATGGAAATATTCCAAATCTTGGCACCCTACACCGCCTTAGCCATATCTCACCACCAAACATGGCTAGCTTGAAACCCAACCAAAATGAAAAAGTTCTTGCACCAAGATTTTTACAGTAGCCATGTGGTGAAATAATAAAGAATGCATTCCAACCATTAATTCTAAAAAACAATGACTTTGAAAATTTCCCAAATCGTGGCACCCTCCACCGCCTTAGCCATCTCTCACCACCAAACATGGCTAGCTTGAAACCCAACCAAAATGAAAAATTTCCTTCACCAAGATTTTTATAGTAGATATTTGGTTATATAAAGAGTGAATTGCAACCATCAAATCTAAAAAACCAAGACTTTGAAAATTTCCCAAATCTTAGCACCATTCATCGCCTTAGCCATGTCTCGCCACCGAACTTGGCTAGCTTTAAACCTAACCAAAATAAAATATTTCTTCCATCAAGATTTTTACAGTAGTCATTTGGGGATATAAAAAGTGTATTCCAAACATCAAATCTCAAAATTGAAGACTTTAAAAACTTTCGAAATCATGGCACCATGCACCTCCTAAGCCATGTCTCACCACCAAACTTGGCTAGCTTAAAACCCAACCAAAATGAAAAATTTCTTGCACGAAGATTTTTACAGTAGCCATTTTGTAATGTAAGGGCTGCATTCCAACCATCAAATCTCAAAAACCAACACTTTAAAAATTTCCCAAAACTTGGCACAATGTTCCGCCTCAATCATGTCTCGCCACCAAACTTGGCTAGCTTGAAACCCAGAAAAAATGAAACATTTCTTGCACCAAAATTATTACAGTAGTCATTTGGTGCTAAAGAGCACATTCCAACCATCAAATCTCAAAAGCCAAGATATTGAAAATATCCCAAATCTTGGCAGCATGCACCTACTTAGCCATGTCTCACTACCAAACTTGGATAGGATGAAACCCAATCAAAATGAAAAATTTCTTGCACCAAGATTTTTATAGTAGCCATTTGGTGATATAAAGAGTTAATTCCAACCATCAAATCTCTAAAACCAAGACTTTGAAAAATTTCCGAAATCCATACATCATGCACCGCTTTAGCCATGTCTCATGACCAAACTTGGCTAGCTTGAAACCTACCAAAAATGATAAATTTCTTGACCTAAGATTTTTATAGTAGTCATTTAGTGATATAAACAGTGCTTTTCAACCATGAAATTTAAAAAACCAAGATTTTGAAAATTTTCCAAATCTTGGAACCATGCACGCCTTAGCCATGTCTCATGACCATACTTGGCTAGCTGGAAACCCAACCAAAATGAAAAATTTCTAGCCCCAAAATTTTTAAAGTAGCCATTTGGTGATATAAAGAGTGTATTCCAACCATCAAATCTCAAAAATCCAGACATTGAAAATTTCCAAAAACTTGGCACCATGCACCGCCTCAACATTGTCTCGCCACCAAACTTGGCTCTTTTGAAACCTAACCAAAATGAAAAATTTCTTTCACCAAACCAAGATTGTTACAGTAGTCCTTTGGATATATAAAGAGTGACTTCCAACAATGAAATCTCTAAAATAAGGACTTTGAAAATTTCCTAAACCTTGGCACCATGCACCGACTTAGCCATGTTCCACCACCAAACTTGGCTAGCTTCAAACCCCACCAAAATGAAAAATTTCAAGCACCAATTTTTTACAGTAGCCATTTGGTGATTTCAAGAGTGGATTCCAACCATCAAACCTCAAAAACCAAGACTTTACAGATTTCCTAAATCTCGGCACCCTACACCGCCTTAGCCATGTCTCACCACCAAACTTGGCTAGCTTGAAACCCAAACAAAATGAAAAAATTCTTGCACGAAGATTTTTGCAGTAGCCATTTGGTGATATAAAGAGTGCATTCCAACCATAAAATCTCAAAAACCAAGATATTGAAAATTTCTCAAATCTTGGCACCATGCACCGACTTAGCCATGTCTCAGCACCAAACCTGGGTAGCTTGAAACCCAACTAAAACGAAAAAATTCTTGCTCCAAGATTTTTACAACAGCCATTTGGTGGTATAATAAAGATTGAATTCCAGCCATCAATTCTAAACAACAAAGACTTTGAAAATTTCCCAAATCATGGCACCCTGCACTACCTTAGCCATCTCTTACCACCAAAAATGGCTAGCATGAAACCCAACCAAAATGAAAAATTTCCTCCACCAAGATTTTTATAGTAGAAATTTAGTTATATAAAGTGTGAATTCCAACCATCAAATCTAAAAAACCAAGACTTTGAAAATTTCCCAAACCTTGGCACCATGCTCCAACTTAGCCATATTTCACCACCAAACTTGGTGAGCTTGAAACCAAACCAAAATGAAAAATTACTTGCACAAAGATTTTTACAGTAGCAGTTTTGTGATATGAAGAGTGCATTCCAACCATTAAATCTCAAAACCTAAGACATTGAAAATTTCCCAAATCTTGGCACCAAGGATCGCCTTAGCCATATCTCACCACCAAACTTGGCTTCCTTAAAACCCAACCAAAATGAAAAATTTCTTGAACTAAGATTTTTACAGTACCCATTTGGTGATATAAAGAGTGCATTACAACCATTAAATCTAAAATCTTGGCACCATGCGCCTTAGCCATGTCTTACCACCAAACTTGGCTAGCTTGAAACCCAACCAAAATGACAATTTTTTTCCACCATGATTTTTACATTAGTCATTTGGTAATATAAATAGTTCATTCCAACCGTCAAATCTGAAAAACCAAGACTTTGAAAATTTCCCAAATCTTGGCACCATCCACCGACTTAGCCATGTCTCACCAAGATTTTTACAGTAGTCATTTTGTGATATAAAGATTGCACTTCCACCATTAAATCTAAAAAGCTAAGATATTAAAAATTTCCCAAATCTTGGCACTATGCACCGACTTAGCCATGTCTCACCACCAAACATGGCTAGCTTCAAACCCAACCAAAATGAAAAAGTTGTTGCACCAAGATTTTTACAGTAGGCATTAAGTTATAGAAAGAGAGCATTCCAACTATCAAATCTCTAAAATCCAGACTTTGAAAATTTCCCAAATCTTGGCACCATTCACCGAGTTAGCCATGTCTCACCACCAAACTAAGCTAGCTTGAAACCGAACCAAAATGAAAAATTTCATGGACCAAGATTTTTACAGTAGCCATTTGGTGATATAAAGAGTGTATTCCAGCCAACAATGCTAGAAAACCAAGACTTTGAAAATGTCCCATATCATGGCACCCTACACCGCCTTAGCCATATCTCACCACCAAACTTGGCTTGCTTGAAACCCAAACAAAATGAAAAATTCTTTGCACCAAGATTTTAAAAGTAGCCATTTGGTGATATAAAGAGTGCATTCCAACCATCAAATCTTAAAAACAAAGCCTTTGTAAATTTCCCAAATCTTGGCACCAACCACTACGTTAGCCATTTCTCACTACCAAACTTGCCTAGCTTGAAACCCAACCAAAATGAAAAATTTCTTGCACCATGAATTTTACGGTAGTCATTTGTTGATTTAAAGAGTGCATTCCAACTATCAAATCTCAAAAACCAAGACTTTAAAAATTTCCAAAATCTTGGCACCAAGCATCGAATTACCAAGTCTCACCACCAAATGCGGCTAGCTTGAAGCCCAACCAAAATGAAAAATTTCTTGCACTAAGATTTTTACAGTAGCCATTTGGTGATATAAAGAGTGCATTCCAACCATTAAATCTCAAATCCTTGCACCATGCGCCTTAGCCATGTTTCACCACCAAACTTGGCTAGCTTGAAACCCAACCAAAATGAAAAATGACTTGCACCAAGATTTTTACAGTAGCAATTTGGTGATATAAAGAGTGCATTCCAATTATTAAATCTCAAAACCCAAGACTTTGAAAATTTCCTAAATCTTGGCACCAAGGATCGCGTTAGCCATATCTCACCACCAAACTTTGCTAGCTTGAAACCCAACCAAAATGAAAAATTTCTTGCACTAAGATTTCCCAAATCTTGGCACCATGCACCGACTTAGACATGTCTCATAACCAAACTTGGCTAGTCTGAAACACAAACAAAATGCAAAATTTTTTGCACCAAGATTTTCAAAGTAGCCATTTGGTGATATAAAGAGTGCATTCCAACCATCAAATCTTAAAAACAAAGACTTTGAAAATTTCCAAAATCTTTGCACCAAGCACCGCCTTAGCCATGTCTCACGACCAAACTTGCGGAGCTTGAAACCAACCCGAAATGAAAAATTTCTTGCACCATGAATTTTAGAGTAGTCATTTGTTGATTTAAATAGTGCATTCCAACTATCAAATCTCAAAAACCAAGACTTTAAAAATTTCCAAAATCTCAAAAACCAAGTCTCACCACCCAAAATGAAAAATTTCTTGCACTAAGATTTTGCAATAGCGATTTGGTGATATAAAGAGTGCATGCCAACCATTAAATCTCAAATCTTGGCACCATGCGCCTTAGTCATGTCTCACCACCAAACTTAGCTAGCTTGAAACCCAACCAAAATAAAATATTTTCTGCACCATGATGGTTACAATAATCATTTGGTGATATAAATAGTTCATTCCAACCATCAAATCTCAAATACCAAGACTTTGAAAATTTCCCAAATCATGGCACCCTGCACCACCTTAGCCATATCTCACCACTAAGCATGGCTAGCTTGAAACACAACCAAAATGAAAAATTTCTTGCACCAAGATTTTTACAGTAGCCATTTAGTGATATAAAGAGTGCATTCCAACCATAAATCTAAAAAGCTAAGATATTAAAAATTTCCCAAATCTTGGCACCCTTCACAACCTTAGCCATGTCTCACCACCAAACATGGCTAGCGTGAAACACAACCAAAATGAAAATTTTCTTGCACCAAGATTTTTACAGTAGTCATTTTGTGATATGAAGAGTGAATTCCAAAAACATTCTACATTATTTTGCTTGTTTTAATTTTTTTTACTTCCTGTTTTTCGTTATAATGTATTTCATCATCTTCGGTCTTCATTTTAGATGTCGTAATTTCTTGTAAAGTACAGGACATCAATTATCTCAAAAAAATGACGTCAATCTACACGCCTTTGCATCGAATGTACTCAATATTTGACGTCAACTGTATAAATTTAAAATATTTTAGTTGTTTCCACCATAGGAAATCAGATAGCTCTAAATTCTAATGGTAGAAAACAACTCCAAGCCATTTAAAAATTAACCATACATTGTTAAAGGATGAAGTTTTTTTTAAAATATTCGAATGTATAAATTTAAAATATTTTAGTTGTTTCCACCATAAGAAATTAGATAGCTCTAAATTTTAATGGTAGAAAACAACTCCAAGCCATATAAAAAATGAACCATACATTGTTAAAGGATGAATTTTTTTTATATCATTATTTTAGTTCTCGAAATTGTTTCAGCATTAAACATATTGTGAATCATATTTCTCTTTCCCCGTATCATCCCTTTCAGTAAGATAACTTAATCATTTCTGTACTATAAAAAGAATTTTGTTCTGATGAATGTCAAAGGCCACCTTCATATGAACTGAGACATGAATGAGGCACTTTGACATTCAAGCAGAGCAAATTGCAATTTAAAGAACAGACATGTTTCGAAATCTAATCAAAGGGAAAGAGCTAAGAGATAGAAAACATGAATCCTAATATGTTCAACACGGAAACAAAACGAATGGAATAATAAGAAAAGCACATGTATATTTACAGATGAAACGATGTCATCACACTTCCACATAATCGTAGTGGGATATCATTTCATCATGAAAAAAGCAGTACATCGAGTAATTATACTATTAATTTTCACAGTCCACCATCTAGTAAGAACGTTGAATATTACCAAAGTTTGACGTTCAAACATCATTCGAGACAAAGTAAAAGATCTCTTTGGATATGGATATGACCTCCTTGCAGACGACAAGTACGTCGAAGATCTATGAGCCTTGACGTTAGAGTGAGAGTTTAAAAGAAAAAAAGTGAAATATAAAAAATTGGAGGTATCTTTAAAAGAAAAAAGTGAAATATACAAAATTGGAGCGACCATTGGTATCTTGAAGAAGTTGAAACGTCAAAGTCCATTACAATTTGACGTAATATTGGTTCTTTGTTAAAGGCACACAATTAATTTTCACAGTCCTCATCTAGTGTGAACGTCAAAGATTTTCCAAATTCGACGTTCAAACATCATTCAGAGAAAAAGTAAAAAATCTCTTTGGATAATGATATGACCTTCAGGCCTTTGCATGGAATGTACTCAATATTCGACGTCACTGTATAAGTTTAAGATATTTGGAAGTTGTTTTCCACCATAGGAAATCAGGTAGCTTTGAATTGTAATGGTTGAAAACAACTCCAAGCCATTTAAAAAATGAACCATACATTGTTAAAGGATGAAGTTTTTTTTATATCATTGTTTTAGTTCTCACAATTGTTTCAGCATTAAACATATTGTGAACCATATTTCTTTTTCCAAGCACTTCCCTTTTAGTAAGATAACTTAATCATTTCTGTACTATAAAAAGAATTTTGTTCTGATGAATGTCAATGGCCACCTTCATATGAACTGAGACATGAATGAGGCACTTTGACATTCAAGCAGAGCAAATTGCAATTTAAAGAACAGACATGTTTCGAAATCTAAGGAAAGGGAAGGAGCTAAGAGATAGAAAACATGAATCCTAATATGTTCAACACGGAAACAAAACGAATGGAATAATAAGAAAAACACATGTATATTTACAGATGAAACTATGTCATCACACTTCCACATAATCGTAGTGGGATATCATTTCATCATGAAAAAAGCAGTACATCGAGTAATTATACTATTAATTTTCACAGTCCACCATCTAGTAAGAACGTTGAATATTACCAAAGTTTGACGTTCAAACATCATTCGAGACAAAGTAAAAGATCTCTTTGGATATGGATATGACCTCCTTGCAGACGACAAGTACGTCGAAGATCTATGAGCCTTGACGTTAGAGTGAGAGTTTAAAAGAAAAAAAGTGAAATATAAAAAATTGGAGGTATCTTTAAAAGAAAAAAAAGTGAAATATACAAAATTGGAGCGACCATTGGTATCTTGAAGAAGTTGAAACGTCAAAGTCCATTACAATTTGACGTAATATTGGTTCTTTGTTAAAGGCACACAATTAATTTTCACAGTCCTCATCTAGTGTGAATGTCAAATATTTTCCAAATTCGACGTTCAAACATCATTCAGAGAAAAAGTAAAAAATCTCTTTGGATAATGATATGACCTCCAGGCCTTTGCATGGAATGTACTCAATATTCGACGTCACTGTATAAATTTAAAATATTTTGAAGTTGTTTTCCACCATAGGAAATCAGGTAGCTTTGAATTGTAATGGTTGAAAACAACTCCAAGCCATTTAAAAAATGAACCATACATTGTGAAAGGATGAAACTTTTTTTATATCATTATTTTAGTTCTCACAATTGTTTCAGCATTAAACATATTGTGAACCATATTTCTTTTTCCAAGAACTTCCCTTTTAGTAAGATAACTTAATCATTTCTGTATTATAAAAAGCATTTTGTGGAGTTGAATGTCAAAGGATCTTCATATGAACTGAGACATGAATGAGACACTTTGAAATTCAACCAGGAAAATTGCAATTTAAAGAACAAACTTGTTTCGAAATCTAAGGAAAGGGAAAGGGCTTTAAAATAAAAAACATGAATCCTAATATGTTCAATATGGAAACAGGAAGCAAGTCATTACATGATATTCAAGCCATATTTATAGATGAACGTACAGAATGTCGGATTCGACGTTCAAACATCATTCAATGAAAAAGTTAATAATAAATCTCGTTTGTTTCAGATAAGAAAAAAATGACCTATAACGTCGAATTCTAGAGGTGTGGGACGTTATATTGGATGATTAAAAAGTAAAATTAAAAGAACAATAATAAATAGACGACCTTTGGCTTTTCGTTGAAGAAGACATTAATCGCGTAACTGACTAACACCATCTCGTATAGATGTCGAAGCCGTACCGAGATTGACGTTCATACATCAATCATAGAAAAATTAATATATTTTATTTTTTTTTATTCATACAATAACAAATTGACTACCCGCCCCCAAGAAATTGTGTACTTTTCAATTATCGAGGTGATATTTGGTGGGATTGAAGTTAAAAGTTTGATGTGCCCCTCTGTATTATATAATTCCACTTTAAATTTTCTAAGTTAATATAATTGATTATAAATAATAAAGAATCGATTTAAATCGTTATAAATTAAGAAATGTAAATGAGCTTTTAATGATTATTTATGGTGATAACGTGGCTGGTTATTGATCACACGTTTGTTAAAATATTAAAAATCATAGAAATAATGCATGAGAGAGTTAAAATTTGTTTTTCTAATAATGTTAATCATAGTATTTTATTTATATTAATAACTTATTATAACTATTAAATTTTTCAAAGTAATTTATTTCAATGTGACCAAATTTTTGTTGAAAGAGTTCTTCTATGTTTTTATCTTCGATGTGGACTTTTTATATTTCACTTTTTATAAATGGTTATGTAGTTGCTGGTGATTGGTCCGTTTAAAATATACAGACCAATAAAATAGTGATATATTGTATATTGTCAAAAAGTTGTTAACATATGATGGTCCTTAACAAAATTTTGGTTGTCGAATTCTACCTACTTTCAATCATGATCAGGCCTGGCCGTCTCGACTATTTGCTTGGACTGAGGTTGGTATAAGACAGAGATGGAGAAGCCACAATCTAGCAGGTTGATAAGTAACGAAAGAATCACAACATAAATGTTAATCTTTATAAGAATGCAAATTCATATTATGACTTCCAAATGGCTACATATATATTTGGTGCCCTACATACAGGTATAAATGTTTAAGGCTCCTAAGAAACCCAAAAAGAACGTTCAATGAGATTCGGTCGACCTTCAATTCTCATAAATTATTATTATTATTATTATTTTTAATATAAAATTAAAATAATATTTTAAAGAAATAAAATACCTATCAAATATGACGTTATATTATTTTTTCATCCTATCAAATATGACGTTATTTTATTGCGAGCATTAGACGATCTATGAGAGGGGAAAAACAAAAAATATCTTAATGTACGGTACTTTTTCACACTTTGGCTTCGAATAGTACATTTAAGAAACCTTTGCAATTAAAAAGCGTGACATAGAATGTCGAAGGCTATGGGGCTTTGACGTTTTATTTTTTTTCTCAAAATTTTTTAAGCGTTAATCATATTGTGAATCATATTTCTTTTTCCTCAGCACTTCCTTTTCATTACGATAACTTATTTACGGTGTAGACTATACAAATTATTTTGTTAGGAAGTTTAATAATTTAATAATTTAATAATTTCACATTAATTTCACATTTAATAATTTAATAATTTAATAATTTAACTATAAAAAGAACATTAATTTCACATAACTTTTAATAATTTAATAAAATTATTTTTGCATCGAGTGAACTAAACGTTCGACGTCAATAAGATTCCAAATTTAAATTGTCCTTAAGTTGTCTCCTCCCTTAGAAATCAGATAGTTTTGAAAATCTATCGGAGGAGTGCAAGTTTTGGACATTTTAAAAAGAGAATCATACATTGTTAAATAATGAAATTTAACAACTTTATTAGATAATTAATTTAGAGCTTAAAATTATTTCAACACTAAACATATTGTGAACCATATTTCTTTTTCCTAAGCACTTCCCTTTCAGTAAGATATCTTAACCATTTCTATACTATAAAAACATTTTGTTAACTTTAACTTGAATGGGCTCCTTCGTATGAGATGACGATGAATGAACCACTTTCAAGTTAGAGTTATCAAAATGCAATATGAAGAACAAAGATGCTTAGAAATCTAAGGAAAAGAAAAAGCAAACGAAATAAGAAATATGAATCCTGATATGTTCATTATGGAAAGAGGAGGCAAGGGAATACATGAAATGCAAGCTATATTTATAAATGAACCGAAGACGTACATCGTGTGATTATAGTTACTAACTGCCACACGCCACCATGTTGTATTAACGTCGAAGCCATGCTGAATTGGATGTTCAAACATCATTCAGAGAAAAAGTAATAGATCTCGTTTGATTGACGTAGATCGTGTAATTATGCTTAGCAACCGCCTTCGTGTATGAATGTCGAATCCCATCGAAAATCGACGTTCAAACATCATTTAGAGGAAAAGTAATAATTGTAATTTAATTCAGATAAGAACAAACCAATAATGTCTACTTTCAATCACCCGCGAAGAAGGAGACATTTGGAGGGATCGAAGTTAAACAGTTTGATGTGCCCCAATGTATTTATATAATTTCACTTTAAATTTTGCCAAGTTAGTATAATCGGTTCTAAATGATAAAATTTGTTTTTAAACTTAAAAAATAATAAATACATATATTGTTAAACTAACATAATTAATTTTTTTTAATGATATTTTAGATTAATATTTAAATGAAAATATATTAAATAATATAAACAAATTGATTATTCGTCTAATCGTCTGAAATGATGTTTAACACAAAAAGATATAACACAAAAATTGTTTATTCATCTAAAATAATATAAACAATGGTTTGGTTTTTGTGGTCTTATGTGTTTATTTAATTTTGTTTTTAAAATAAATTCTAGTGTTTTTATTCTATTATACATGAGGTGACCTTTAGTTCATATACACAAAAATTAAAAAATATAATAAAAAATCTAATATTGTATTTTAAACTTTTGGCTATTTTGGTTAACAATTTTATAACCGCTTTGTTGGTGATTGGTCCGTTTAAAATATACAGACCAATAAAATAGTGATACATTGTATTTTGTCAAGAAGTTGTTAACATATCATGATCCTTAAAAAAATGTTGGTTGTGGTCGAATTCTGCCTAATTTCAATCATGACTTGGCCTGGACGTCTCGACTATGACCTGGCCTAGCCGTCTAAACCAATAACCAAAATGCAAATGCATATTATGACTTCCAAAGTGGCTTCATATGTACTTGGTTCCCTACATACAGGTATAAATGTTTAAGGCACCTAAGAAGTTGAGAAGAAAGTCCAATGACATTAGGTTGACCTTCAACTTATACTTATGTTAGTCTATCTCGACCTTTAGTCTGAATCACCCATCCCAACATTCATGTAGGGTCAACCAGTCTGGACCATTAGTCAAACTTAACCTTCCTTAACCTTCGACCCAACCCATTAGTCAAACTTACTTTTTGGCCGATATCGGTCTGTCTTGACCTTTAACTCACGACGACAATTGTACTTGGATAAAACCTGACTATTCTTGATACACACTGTCTCTTCTCGATCTTTAGCTTGGTTTTATGCATCTCAGTTTTTAACTTTGTCAATCTTTTGTGCTAACTATCCTATATAACTGAATCTTTGTAAACAGTAATCTATGTTAACCTTGAGTTTAACTCACTTAAAGTATTATTTTTTAAAAATCAATTAAAGTATTTTAGTATAATCATACCTATCTTTATCCTAAAATCAATACACACCTAGAAAGAGACATTGAATACTTGATTTATGCTTTATCATACCTATATTAATCATTAATTTTTTAAAAGTAGAGGAAAGAAATATGCTTTAATCATTGATTTATGCTTTAATGATTAATAAAGTATTATTTTTTAAAAATCAATTAAAGTATTTTAGTATAATCATACCTATCTTTATCCTAAAATCAATACACACCTAGAAAGAGACATTGAATACTTGATTTATGCTTTATCATACCTATATTAATCATTAATTTTTTAAAAGTAGAGGAAAGAAATATTAGGTTTGGGAATGTTATTGAATCTAATAAAAAAAAATTATTTCTCATACATTATTATTATTATTTTTAACATGAAATTAAAATAATATTAAAATATTGCAAGATAAATTTGCACAAAATCTTTCTTAAATTTCACCGACAAATATTTCTTAAATTATATAATATTTAAATATTACAAGATAAATTTACACAAAATCATAAAATAAAAACATATAAGAAGTATGTATATCTTATCTTAAAATATAATGGTAACAGGAGGTTATGGGCGGTTTAAATGAAAAAAAGGGTAACAAATGGTCCGGAGGCAAAACAAGAAAACGTCAAATATCCAAAATCTTCGACTTCATAAAATAAAAATAAAAAAAAAGATATGTAAATCTTATCTTAAAATATAATGGTAGCGGGAGGTTATGGGCGGTTTAAATGAAAAAATGAAACCAAGGGCAGGAGCGGAAGCAGAAAACGTCGAATATCTATTCGAGGTATAACATTATATTTTAAGAGAAGTTGCGAAGTCAAAGTATCGTTTGTATTTTTAAACCAGAGAAGTTGAGAAAGACGTTCCGAAAATTCTATTCAGAAATGGCTTCTTCATCATCATCAAGAAGAAAAGAGAATGTTGCCCGGATTACAAGAAGCGCAAACCCATCTGGATGGATAAGTGATCAAGAGACCCGAGTAAAGTTTTTATACTGGAGACATTTAAAAAATGTAGTTCCTCAGAGGTATCTGGACCTGCAATTCTTCAAGAAAGAAGGTTTCCTTTTTCAAGAATGGATTGCATATCAAGGGCTTACTGATTTTGTTCAAATGAAAGGAAACTGTTATCCTGATTTTGTAGAGGTTTTCTACACAAACCACAGGGTTGTAAATGGGGTCATTCACTCAAGGGTCAAAGGTGTTAACATTACTATTGACGATGATGTTTGGTCAAATATTGCTGGTCTGAAAGTTGAAGGTTTGGATTCTCATATCCGTGATTCTAAGCCAAACATGTGGCTAACAAAGAGAGCTATATATGTAAACTGCTTAAGATATCCAGGAAGGTACAGGGTGAATAAGCAGTACCTACATGATGGCTTAAACAAAGAGGATAGAATTATTGCTTATGTCCTGACTTGGCTACTACTGCCTGGAAGATTGAACGAGGATAGAATGTCAATAGAAGATGTATTTATGTTGAATGCTATCAAGACTAGATACCCAACCAACTGGATTGCGGTTCTAAAAGACTACATGATCGCTGCAGGAGATCATTATGCACAAAAATTGCCATATGGTGTATTTATCAGCAAGGTTGTGGAACTCCAAGGAGTAGATGTATTTGAAGAAGAAAGAATTATGTGCAAAAGGTAAGAAGAAATTGGTATACGATGTCTGTCATCTATTGATAATCACACGTGTTTTATCAAACTCTTAATTAATACGTCAAAGCCCAATAGAATTCGACATATAGTTTTTAAGTTGAGGAGTGAAAGACTCTACGTTGTGAAAGACGTTACAAGAAGAAAAGAGAGGGTTCCCGACTTACAAGAAACGCAAACCCATCTGGATCGATAAGTGATGAAGACACCCCAGGAGCGCTTTTATCCTAGAGACGATTATGATATTGATCAAAAACTGATCATTGGTGTAAAAGTCCAAATTTCAGTACACTGCTAACTTGAATCGATTAAGGAAGACGTTAAAAGAAAAGATTTCATGTCTGATTTTAAACGAAAAAAGGGCGCCACATTTTGAAATTGGGGATGAAAAAAACGTCAAAGCCCTACCGAATATGATGTTCTATTAAGCACACCATTAATGCTCCTAACATACTTCAAATCCCTTCACGTCCCTGCCCCGCAGCCTCCAACGTTTTATGGCACGAGTGAAAAGAAAAGAGATCGAAAAGTACGGTACTTTCTTATATTGGCGGCTAATTAACAAAAAACGTGAAATTCCAGACAATACGACGTTCTATTTAATGCTCTCGTGTTCAGAAGAAAAAAAGTAAAAGTAGAGGAATGGGAAAAACATTAGGCGTCACATACTAAGTCTGCGACGTAAACTTTGCAAATTATATTAAAAAAAGGCGCCTGGTATTTACTGGAAACGTAGAATTATTTTGGTCTGCGACGAGGTTTTTAAATATAACGTCAAATTTGTCTTGTTTTCGACGTGGACTATAAATGTAAACATAACACGGTCTAACTGTTTGTTCGCGCTACCATTTATTCTTGAACTTTCTTCTTCGTGGATGACTACGATAAAGAAAGAAGCTTATTTTTAATCTTTTATGTCCTTGTAATGTCATTTGGTTCCCATTACTAAGTTTTGACGAATCTTCTTCGTTTATCTTCAGGCTGTGTTTCGTACGTGGTCAGGGAACTTCATCTTTCTCCAGTGACACCATTTCAAGTATGTTTTTTTTATCTTCGATATCTCATACGTGTAATGTATGTGCTCGTGTTTGTGTTGTGTTTTTCGATTCTGGACGTATGGTATATGTATAATAGTTTATTTTTTCCTTCAACGTATGATGTCTGTGTTCGTTCGTGGTCAACGAACTTCGTCATCTTCTCTAGTGTCACCATTTCGTTGTCTGTTCTAAATATAATTTACTAACTTTGTAAATAGGTAGGACGAGCTCTGGATCAGGTCAGACGGGAGAAGGTGTTAGATCTATGACTCGGATGCCTGGTGTCACATCTCGTCGGGTTAATGATAAACCATTGCAAGAGAGTTACTAGGGGAACATGCAACAAAGTTTAAGAGTTACTTGGGCATGCTGGCAAGATTTCATGTCCCTATTCTCGCTAACCGTTGGGATGATGTGTAAGAGGTTGAGAAAGATCTACTATGGCAGGATATTTTGGTATGTACTTTAAGCTGTTTTACTTCCATCATTGACTTATTTTCGTTGAACATGCTTTAACATTAATTTTCTTTTTTAATAGAGAAGTTGGGTTATTCCTGATGATGAGAGTATAAGGAAGAAGGTTTTATCCCAAATTGCAACCCGGTGGAGGGACTTCAAGACATCAATGACACGTAAATTCGTCTTTGGCTCTAAACAGAACGACACTCCCTATTCAATGTATAAAATATCTGATCAGCAGTGGGTGCAGTTTAAAGAATCTAGACTTACTCCTGAATGACAGGTATGCTTTATAATATTTTGCTCTAGTCACACAAGACACGATGTTAATTTCTGATTTATGCTTAATAATTTTCATTCTTTCATAGGTGAAAAGGATAGCCGCCGAGGAAAGGCAGAGGCTTAATGATACACCACACGTGCTTTCTCGTGGTGGTTATGCGTTGTTAGAGAAAAAGATGAGAAAACGTCGAGTTGAGGAGTTAGGTCTCAAGTCACCTGATCTAACACCTCCACCAGCTAGACATGAACTGTGGAAGGCTACAGGGACAAAGTCCAATGGCCACTTTACATCCCAGTCTACTCAAGAGATATCCAATAGAATTGTAAGTGGAAACTTTTAACAATTTACCATAGTTCATAAAAAATTATTTAACACTGTCTATTATGATACGTAGGATGACTTGGTTGAGCAACAAACTCAAGGCACATTTGTGGCACAAGGTAGGGAGGACCTCCTAGTAGCAGCCACAAGTCGGCTAGACCGTCAAGGTCATGTGCGTGCTGTTGGAGGAGCTACTGGATTGAAGGACTACTTTGGCCCTAAACCAAGAAGCACAGAAGCTGTGACTCCGGAATTGGTTAGTAGCATCACAAAAAAAGTGCAAGTCGAATTAGAGGAGCGAATGGGAGAACGCTTAAGAACACTTGAACGAGAACTTGTGATGATCAGACTACAACAACAACAACAACAGTCATAGCTGGAGGACGCCCCTATAGATGATCCTACCCCACCTCTCGTGAGCACCAAAGACTCATGCTCTAATGCAGATCGTACTGATTACAATATTTAGTATGAGTTTTTGGTTGATGAGGATCCTCCGCGCGCAGTGACCATCGGAGTACAGCTTGCAGGAGGCCAGACCATTCATGGTGTTCCTTTATTGCCCACTGATGCGCGGGTAAGGATTGATGATGTTAGAGACCCCCAGGCTCGAGTGCCAATGCCGACAGATGAAATCCAATTCGTAAGGAGGCCTTAGGCACATTTATAGCTTGGCCTAAGACCTTGATCGTTCCATATTTTGGCCCATCAACGATATTGTATTCTAATTTTTATTATCTTAAATCTTCAAGTTATAATTAAATGATTCCTAACGTTTGTAAATGTGACTTGCAGGTCTACCGACCAGAGAAACAGGAAATGCCTCAACCTGAGGCCATTGTGGAAGCAGAAGACGATGATCCTAAATCCATATTGCTATCAAGATTACCTCAGTTGAAAAAAGCATCGGTAGTGCTGCAGTGGGACTTAAGAACGTTTAGCGTCGAGTTCCATATGAATTGATTGGTGGAGATAGAATGTTGAACATTTCATGCATACAACTGTGGTGCATGTAAGTTTTTTATTTCTTATTTTCCAATTTGTATATTATTAGTATTATGACATTTTAATAAATATACTTAACTTTATTCTTATAGGTACATGGACATCGTCGCAGTAGAATCAGGTCGGGGGTCAATTTATGGCTTTCTTGAACCTCAAACCATCCAACCATCTGGAAACACATTAGATTCCAAAAAGAAATATATGCAAACATGGATGACCGAGTCTAACAGAGAGATATATATGGTGTCATACATTGAAGCGTATGTTTTCCCAATATTGTCAACTTTTATCAAATTTTAATCAATAAACTCACTAGTTGTTGGTACATGATAGGGGCCACTAGCAACTCGCGGTGATCATTCCAAGAAAAGCACAAGTTGTATGGTTTTGTTCTCTTCATAGGAAGAGGAAAGCGAATTTGAAGTCTTTGATACAAACATAAGTATTACATTCATTCTTATGAATTCATTATGATATTAATAATATTAACTTATTTTTATAATGTTTCAAATTTGTTTAGAGTTCTGACTAGGACCAGAGGAAAACAAATTGATATTATATTTCCTAAGGTTGGAATTCATTGATCTTTAACCTTTAATTTTGGTAGTCAGTTTTAAACCATTACATTTGACTAAGTTCTTTCACATGTTTAGTGTAATAAGCAGAATGATTCCTGGACATGTGCCTACTACGTCATGTCATGGATCAAGGCAATCATCCGAGCAGGAATCAGAAGACAGTAGACTGAGGTAGAAATTTACATTTGAAAATCCTAAAAATATCAATAAACTTTTGGCATTAAAATGAATATAATTGTAAAGTTTCCTTCCTTGATTTTGTAGCAATTCAACGATACCTCTCCATTGTCCAATGCAGTAATAAAGTCCATAAAAGAGGAATGGGCAGGATATTTGAATAAACATTTTAACTAGCACTAGTTTTAGGTTTTTTTCCTTTCATGATAGTAGCATTTGCTTACTTGTGCAGCTTTTTATCTGTGAATAGATGTATACTGTGAATAGATTATTCAGAATAGATGAATACTATGAATAAATGAATGGAAAAGTGGGTTCTTTTAAGTTTTGATGATAACATTAGAGTCTTTTACTTTTATTATTAAATTGGAATTAATGATGTCATGGTTTAAATTAATTAATTCTGTGCATTTAGGAATTGGAAAATTGCTTTTTGTATTTCAGGTTTGGTTAATAAAAAATCATGGTAACATCAAATAAATACTGTAAAAATCATGGTGCAAGAAATTTTCATTTTGGTTGGGTTTCAAGTTAGGCAAGTTTGGTCGTGAGACATGGCTATGTCGGTGAATGATGCCAAGATTTGGGAAATTTTCAAAGTCTTGGTTTTTGAGATTTGATACTTGGAACGAACTCTTTATATCACCAAATGGCTGCTTTAAAAATCTTGGTGCAAAAAATTTTGCATTTTTGTTGGGTTTAAAGCTAGCCATGTTTAGTCCTGAGACATGGCTAAATCGGTGCATCGTGCCAAGATTTGGGAAATTTTCAAAGTCTTGGTTTTTGAGATTTGATGGTTTAATGCACTCTTTATATCACCAAATGGATACTGTAAAAATCTTGGTGCAAGAACTTTTTCATTTTGGTTGGGTTTCGAGCAAGCCAAGTTTGGTCGTGAGACGTGGCTAAATCGATGCATTATGCCAAGATTTGGGAAATTTTCAAAATATTGGTTTTTGAGATTTGATGGTTGAATGCACTCTTTATATCACCCAATGGCTACTTTAAAAATCTCGGTGCAAGAAATTTTTCATTTTGGTTGAGTTTTAAGCTAGCCAAGTTTTTTGGTGAGACATGGCTTAGGCGGTGCATGGTGCCAAGATTTGGGAAATTTTTAAAGTCTTCATTTTTGAGATTTGATGTTTAGAATGCACTCTTTATATCCTCAAATGACTACTGTAAAAATATTACTGCAAGAAGTTTTTAATTTTAATTTTGTTTGAAGCTGGCGAAGTTCGGTGGCAAGACATGGCTAAGGCGGTGCATGGTACCAAGAATTGGGAAATTTTTAAACTCTTCCTTTTTAAGATTTGATTATTTTAATCCTCTCTTTATATCTCCAAATGGCTACTGTAAATATCCTTTTGCAAGAAATTTTTCATTTTGATTGGGTTTCTAGTTAGCCAAGTTTCGTGGTGAAACATGACTAAGTCGGTGCATAGTGCTAAGATTTGGGAAATTTTGAAAGTGTTGGTTTTTGAGATTTGATGGTTGGAATGCACTCTTTATATCACCAAATGTCTACTGTAAAATTCTTGGTGCAATAAACATTTCATTTTGGTTGGGTTTCAAGCAAGCCATGTTTGGTGGTAAGACATGGCTAACTCGATGCATGGTGCCAAGATTTGGGAAATTTTCAAAGTCTTGGTTTTTGAGATTTGATGGTTGGAATGCACTCTTTATATCCCCAAATAGCTAGTGTAAAAATATTGTGCAACAAAGTTTTCATTTTGGTTGGTTTTGAAGGTAGCCAAGTTTGATGGAGAGACATGGCTAAGTCGGTGCATAGTGCCAAGATTTTAGAAATTTTTAAAGTCTTGGTTTTTGATATTTAATGGTAGGAATGCATTCTTTATATCATGAAATTACTACTGTAAAAATCATGGTGTAAGAAATTTTCATTTTGGTTGGGTTTCAAGGTAGGCAAGTTTGGTCGTGAGACATGGCTGTGTCGGTGCATGGTACCAAGATTCGGGAAATTTTCAAAATCTTGGTTTCTGAGATTTGATGGTTGGAAGGAACTCTTCACCAAATGGCTACTTTAAAAATCTTGGTGCTAAAATTTTTCATTTTTTTTGGGTTTCAAGCTAGCCATGTTTGGGAAATTTTCGAAGTCTTGGTTTTTGAGATTTGATGGTTTAATGCAGTCTTTATATCACTAAATGGCTATTGTAAAAATCTTGGTGCATGAACTTTTTCATTTTGGTGTACTTTTAAGCTAGCACAGTTTTGTGGTGAGACATGGCTCAGGTAGTGCATGGTGCCAGGATTTGGGAAATTTTTAAAGTCTTCGTTTTTTACATTTGATATTTGGAATGCATTGTTTATATGCCCAAATGACTACTGTAACAATCTTGGTGCAAGAAATTTTTAATTTTAATTGGGTTTCAAGCTAGCCAAGTTCGGTGGCGAGACATACACTAGTGCAAAAATGCTATTTAACGTCACCCCTTAGACGTCGGTTAAAGGTAAACACGACATATATTGATGACCGGTGGCCATATAGACGTCAGGTAGAAGGTGCCCCAACGTCTATAATATTTTAGACGTCAGGGCCCCTCCTAATTGACGTCTATATGTCTGACAGGTGGGTGAAAAGTCATTTCTTTCAATCATATAGACGTCAGTTAGGAGGGGCCCCGACGTCTATATTGTTAGCAAAATGATTAAGATGAAGTTTTGATGATGCCCAAATCAAAAGAGTCAACTTTTTATAGTTCAAAGCTTTTGTAATAATTATAGTTGAAGAATTAGGACTTAGATTTTTGTTAGTTTTTTATTCCTATGCATCAAGACATGTAATATCTACTTAGAATCGAAAACTAGTGATTTTAATCGATTAAACCCAAAATAATCGATTAAAATTGCTGCAGTGGCCAGAAACCCAAATCAAGTATGAATTAAAAGATTAACACTGCTGGTAATCGATTAGTTAATCGATTAAACCATAGATTAATCGATTAACACTAGCTGTTGGGGGTTTTCCAGCCGTTAAAAACTAGACGTTATAATCAAACAAGAAATAATCGATTAAAGGGGATTTTAATCGATTACGTAATCCATTAAACCTGAGATTTATCGATTAAAATGAGACGTTGGGTTTTTCCAACCGTTGCAGACTAGCCGTTTTGCCAGTTTTAATCGATTAACACTTATATTAATCGATTAAATGCGTAAAATGGCCAGTTACGAAAACTGGAAGAGTGTTTGCTTGAGTCTATAAATAGACTCTCCTTCTCCCTTAAAAACAACTCTTCCCTTGTGCTTAAGAACTCAGAAACTCTTGAGAAGTGTGTGTTCTTATCTGGCTTGTGAAACTCTTGTATGTGGAGTTGGTGAAGTGTTGCCACGGTGACAGAGGAAATAGTCGGTTCATCCTTGGTGCGTCTAAGGAGGTGTGTGGAAGACGATCATCCTTCGTGAAGTATTCAGAGGAGGTGTTTCATCCTTCGTGAAGTATTCGAAGGAGGTGCAGGTTCATCTCTTGTGGTATCAAGAGAGCTGGTTTCTAAACTCTTACAAATTGTTTCTTTGTGATTGTAATTTGTAATTGTTTTGTGATTAGTGAACTGTTTATCTTGGTTTGAGATAAGTGACTAGACGTAGCATTGGTAAAATCCGAACCAGTATAAAATTCATCTGTGCAATTTCTCACAACCTTACTCTTTTATTTACATTAATTATTTGCATAGTAAGATAAATTAAGTAGAAATTAAAAGGCACATGTTTGTATTAAAAACCCTCTTGGTTTGTTATTCCACGCTAACCATTCCGCTGCAGCCGCTCTGACAATTGGTATCAGAGCTGGATTTGATAGTTATTCAAATGGAAGGATCATATTAAACCTTTGCAGAGGGTGCCTCTATCAATAGTCCACCATTATTTATAGGTGAAAATTATGCATTCTGGAAGGTTAGAATGCAATATTGAGTCTATTAATTGTGAGATTTAGGATGTTATTACATTTGGTTGGTCTGTTCCTACTAACAATTTGCAGGAACCAAAGCCTCGTGTTCAGTGGACTACTGAAGAAAAGAAAAGATTTCAAAATGATGTGAAAGCCTGGAACATAATTGCATTTGCTCTAACTGTTGACGAGTTTTACAGGGTCTCTATTTGTAAAACCGCTCAGGAGATGTGGGAAGTGCTAAGAGTAAACCATGAAGGTACAAATGACGTGAAGAGAGCGAGAAAGAATACCTTAATCCAAGAATATGAAATGTTCAGGATGAAGCAAGGAGAAACAATATCAGACGTTCATAAACGCTTCACCAATATCGTTAATCATATAATTGGACTAGGTAAGTCTTTTGAAAATGATGAACTTAATATTAAAATCTTGAAATCTTTAGACAGGTCGTGGCAACCAAAAGTGACTGCAATTTCTGAGTCACAAAATCTCAACACAATGACTATGGTCGCATTATTTGGAAAGTTGAGAGAGCATGAACTTGACCTTGGAAGACTAGATGAAGAAGAAGCAAAAGCAAAAACCAAGAAAAAGTCTTTAGCCTTAAAATCTGAGGTAGAAAGGAGCAAGAACATGATAGAAGATGAAGACTCAGAAGATGAAGAAAATCTGAGACTCATGATAAAAAGGCTCAACAGGTTCATGAAATCGAAAGACAAAGGAAGAATAAAATTCGAAAAGAATGAAAATCAAGGATCTTCCTCAAACTATAAATGTTATGGCTGTGGAGAAAAGGGGCATTTAAAAGCGGACTGCGCAAATCAAAAGAAGAATGAAGAAATAAAGGAAAAGAAATTCTTCAAGAAAAAGAAGGCCTACATCGCATGGGACGATGACAATGAAACTATTTCTGATTCGAGCGAATCTAATGAAGAGGCAAATATCTGTTTAGTGGCAAACGACGACGCTGGAAGCCAAGTAAGTTCATCTAGCGATTCTGATAATTATAGTCAATTTAGTGAAAATGAATTGTATGAAACTTATGCTCCCTTAATAGTTGAATCTGAAAAATTAGATAAAGCTCATAAGAAATTGAAAAAGGATTTCAAAAATTAAAAATTAAATTTTGAAAACATTTCTGAAGAAAATAAGGATTTAAAATTGAATGTTGAAAATTTTCTTGAAGAAAATAAAAATTTGAAATTAAATTTTGAAAATATTTTTGAACAAAATAAAGATTTGAAAAATAAAGTTTTATTTTTTGAAAAAGGTAAATTTATTAGTAGTGATGAATGTGCTTCTTGTGAAAATTTTAAGAAACTACTAAACAACACAACCTTAGGAGAATGCAGTAAAAATAATAAAAATAAGGTTGTTAAAAATAATTATGTTCCTAAAATTAAAAATAAGCATAATAATAGAACCCGTAGAACATGGGTAGAAAAAGGAAAAACTTATAGGAACACAAACTTTGTATCTTGCTTTTATTGTATGAAAAAGGGTCATACTTCAAATAAATGTAAAATTAAGCATTTTGGTGTTCCAAGTGGTAGATATGTTTGGGTTGTAAAATGATTTCATTCCAAGCATTTTAAAATTTAAAATTTACAATTTAATTTAAAATGATTTCATTTTGTGCATTTTTGCATAGTTGAAAATTTAACCATATTTTTGTATGCTTTAAAATTCCTATCTTATATGGTTTAGTATATGATTTTTTAAAAATTCTTTATCCTAAAATTATGTTTTAAATCTCCTATTATGTATGTTTGAATAAATCCTTAATTTTGAAATATATTTTATGCATACATGCTTTTATTAAGGGGGAGAATTATCTTAGGGAGAGAACATGAAACACAATTTTTTAATTATGATCAAAAAGGGGGAGAAAATTATCTTAAAAATCTTTTGTTATTCACTAATGCCCTTGTCTTTCATGAGTTGTGTTTTTATCCAGATTATTACCAAAAGCTTTAATTTCAAAGGAGTTTTTTATCGTCATCAAAAATGGGGAGAATGTTAGCAAAAGGATGAAGATGAAGTTTTGATGATGCCCAAATCAAGAGATTCAACTTTTTATAGTTCAAAGCTTTTGTAATAATTATAGTTGAAGAATTAAGAATTAGATTTTTGTTAGTTTTTTATTCCTATGCATCAAGACATGTAATATCTACTTAGAATCGAAAACTAGTGATTTTAGTCGATTAAACCCAAAAATAATCAATTAAAATTGCTGCAGTGGCCAGAAACCCAAATCAAGTATGAATAAATCGATTAACACTGCTGGTAACCGATTAGTTAATCGATTAAACCATAGATTAATCGATTAACACTAGCCGTTGGGGGTTTTCCAGCTGTTAAAAACTAGAAGTTATAATCAAACAAGAAATAATCGATTAAAGGGGATTTTAATCGATTACGTAATCGATTAAACCTGAGATTAATCGATTAAAATGAGACGTTGGGTTTTTCCAGCCGTTGCAGACTAGTTGTTTTGCCAGTTTTAATTGATTAACACTTATATTAATCGATTAAATGCGTAAAATGGCCAGTTACGAAAAATGGAAGAGTGTTTGCTTGAGTCTATAAATAGACTCTCCTTCTCCATCAAAAACAACTCTTCCCTTGTGCTTAAGAACTCAGAAACTCTTGAGAAGTGTGTGTTCTTGTTCGGCTTGTGAAACTCTTGTCTGTGGAGTTGGTGAAGTGCTGCCACGGTGATAGAGGAAATAGTCGGTTCATCCTTGGTGCGTCTGAGGAGGTGTGTGGAAGAGGATCATCCTTCGTGAAGTATTCGAAGGAGGTGTTTCATCCTTCGTGAAGTATTCGAAGGAGGTGCAGGTTCATCTCTTGTGGTATCAAGAGAGGCGGTTTCTAAACTCTTACAAATTGTTTCTTTGTGATTGTAATTTGTAATTGTTTTGTGATTAGTGAACTTCTTATCTTGGTTTGAGATAAGGGACTGGACGTAGGATTGGTAAGATCCGAACCAGTATAAAACTGATCTATGCAAATTTCTCTCAACCTTACTCTTTTATTTACATTAATTATTTGCATAGTAAGATAAATTGAGTAGAAATTAAAAGGCACACGTTTGTATTAAAACCCTCTTGGTTTGTTATTCCACGCTAACCATTCCGCTGCAGCCGCTCTGACATATATGGCGGAAATTAGTGATTATTCACCTACCTGCCTGACATATAGACGTAAGTTGGGAGAGCCCCGACATCTAAAATATTATAGACATCTGTTATGGGGGAACCGACTTCTAAACCCTAAATCCAAAAATTTTAAAAGTCATTATTTGACTCCATATAGACGTCTCGTCCCGCTACTCCGACTTCTAAAGCACTTTAGACGTTAGTTATTGGAGGAACCGACGTCTAAACCCTAAATCCAAGAATTTAAAAAGTCACTTTCTGACTCCATGTAGACGTCTGATCCGGCCACTATGACTTCTAAAGCCTTTTAGACGTGTGTTATGGGGGGCACCAACCTCTAAATGTCTGCATTAAAGCACTGCGAACGTGAGGCAGCAGTTATACGCACTCATTGTTTATCATCGTCCTCGCATTTTCTCTCCACGGGCTACGTTTTTCAGGTTCATTTTCTCAATTTTGCACCGTTTAAAAGTAATTTTACTCCGATTACATTACTCTTTGATGAATTATCTTTCATTTCAACCGATTAAAATGCGTTTTCGTTGAGTTTTGTCCAGTTTTGCTTGTGTCCTTCGGCAACGTTCTTGGACGGAGATTTCTTGCGTTTTGCACTCCTCTAATTCCCTCCACTACATTATTAAAACCATCCAATACAAAAAAAAAAACATACAATCCATTCTCTTCAACTAAAATATAAAGTTGTAAACTCGAATCACCATAAGCCAGGAGCAACTCGAGAGGTCTCAAGCGGAGAAAGATCCTATCAAATATGGCGACATTTTAGACGTCAGACCTATAAAGTCTGACGTCTATATAGACGTCAGACCTATATAGTCCGACGTCTACATAGACGTCGGTCATATCCTGACCGATGTGTAATTAACGGTCACCCGAATAAATGTCGGTTTCATATGTGACGTTAAAAGCCCAAAATAACCGACATTAAACACGTTTTTCCACTAGTGATGGCTAAGTCGATGCATGATACGCGGGGCCCAAGCCCAATAAATAAAGTACAACAACCCAACCCAAGGAGAAGGGTAAAAGAGTCATTTCCACAAAAGGAGGGGGGGTGAGTTTAGCAAGCATGGAGCTGCCTCAAGAAGTTCACATGTTTCACACCATCACTGCATCTGATACGTGACTTGGTGGAAACGATGCTGCCCATCACGCACTTGCATTGCCTCATCCAGAAGCATGACATACATCCCTCACCGTTGCCACGTGGGAAGATCCGCATCTCTTCAGCTGCCATCTCCACCGTCCATAGCATAGGACTTGCTTTATAAATATAAATGTATCAGATTATGATATCACTTTTTGATGAAGAATGAGTTTACCTCTGCTGAAGCATTTTCCAGCACCCAAAACTCTGTTCAAAAGTCATTCTAATTGAGCTTTCCCTCCTCCACCTAGCTTCCTTCCATGAAGGCCGCCTGAGCTAGTTGTCACACTACCAAATAACTCTTCATCCATCATCTAAACCATTGTTTCACCTCTGCACATGGCTGCCAAATCCCAAGCAACCTCCTCCGCTGCCTCTGGTTCGAATGCAATCATCTTCCGCTGCCTCAAATCCACGTCCATGGCTGGAGCTACTCTATCAATGCATAGTTCCAAGTTGTGGGAAATTTTTAAAGTCTTCGTTTATGAGATTTGATTGTTGGAATGCACTCTTTATATAACCCAATTCCTACTTTTAAAATCTTGGTGCAATAAATTTTTCATTTTGGTTGGGTTTCAAGCCAGTCAAGTTTGATGGTGAGATATGGCTAAGTCGGTGCCTCGTGCCAAGATTTCGGAAATTTTCAAAGTCTTTGTTTTTGACATTTGATTGTTGGAATTCATTCTTTATATCACCAAATGACTACTGTAAAAATACTTGTGCAAGAAATTTTTCATTTCGGTTGTGTTTCAAGCTAGCCAAGTTTGGTGGCAAGACATGGCTTAGGTAGTGCATGGTGGCAAGTTTTAGGACATTTTTAAAGTCCTCGTTTATGAGATTTGATTTTTGGAATGCACTCTTTATATAACCAAACGACTACTGTGAAAATCTTGGTGCAAGAAATTTTTCATTTTGGTTGGGTTTCAAGGTAGCCAACTTTGGTGGTGAAACATGGGTAAGTCGATGCATGGTGCCAAGATTTAGGAAATTTTCAAAGTCTTGGTTTTTGAGATTTAATGGTTGGAATTCACTCTGTACATCACCAATTGACTCTTGTAAAAGCTTTTTGCAAGGAATTTTTCATTTTGGTTGGGTTTCAAGCTAGCGAAGTATGGTGGTGAAACATGGCTAAGTCGGTGCATGATTCCATGATTTGAGAAATTTTCAATGTCTTGTTTTTGAGATTTAATTGTTGGAATGCACTCTTTATCTCACCAAATGCCTACTTTTAAAATATTGGGGCAATAAATTTTTCATTTTGGTTGGGATTCAAGATAGCCAAGTTTGGTGAGACATGGCTAAGTCGGTGCATGGTACCAAGATTTGGGAAATTTTCAAAGTCTTGGTTTTTGAAAATTGATGGTTGGAATTCATGCTTTATATCACCAAATGACTACTGTAAAAATCTTGGTGCAGAAAATTTTACATTTTGGTTGGGTTTCAAATTAGCCAAGTTTGGTGGCAAGACATGGCTCAGGTGGTGGTGCATGGTGCCAAGTTTTGGGAAATTTTTAAAGTCTTCGTTTTTGAGATTTGATTGTTTGAATGCACACATTGTATAACCAAATGGCTGCTTTAAAAATATTGGTGCAATAAATTTTTTATTTTCGTTAGGTTTCAAGGTAGCCAAATTTGGTGGTGAGACACGGTAAGTCGGTGCATGGTGCCAAGATTTGGGAAATTTTCAAAATCTGGATTTTTGAGATTTGATGGCTGGAATGCACTCTTTTTATCACCAAATGGCTACTGTAAAAATATCAATGGAAGAAGTTTTTCATTTTGGTTGGGTTTTAAGATAGCCAAGTTTGGTGGAGAGACATGGTTCAGGCGGTGCATGGTGCTAAGATTTGGAAAATTTTTAAAGTCTTCGTTTTTGAGATTTGATTTTTGGAAGACACTCTTTATATCCCCAAATGACTACTGTAAAAAGAATGGTGGAAGAAATTTTTCATATTGGTTGGGTTTCAAGCTAGACAAGTTCGGTGGCGAGACATGGCTAAGGCGATGCATGGTGCTAAGATTTGGGATAATTTTGAAAGTCTTGGGTTTTTAGAATTCATGGTTGCAATTCAATCTTTATATAACCAAATGTCTACTATAAATATCTTGGTGGAGGAAATTTTTCATTTTAGTTAGGTTTCAAGCTGGCCATGTTTGGTGGTGAGAGATGGCTGAGGCGTTGAAGGGTGCCATGATTTGAGAAATTTTCAAAGGCTTTGTTTTTGGGAATGGATAACTGGCATGCACTTTTTATTATATCACCAAATGGCTACTGTAAAAATATTGGTGAAAAAAATATTTCGTCTTGTTTGGTTTCAAGCTAGCCAAGTTTAGTGGTGAGACATGGCTAAGTCTTTGTTTTTGAGAATTGATGGTTGGAAGGCACTCTTTATATCACCGAATGGCTAGTTTAAAAATCTTGGTGCAAGAAATTTTTCGTTTTCTTTGGGTTTCAGGTTAGCCAAGTTTATTGGTGAAACATGGCTAAGTCGGTGCATGATGCCAAAGTTTGGGAAATTTTCAAAGTCTTGGTTTTAGAGATTTGATGGTTGGAATTCACTCTTTATATCTCCAAATGACTACTGTAAAAATATTGGTGCAAGAAATTTTCATTTTGGTTAGGTTTCAAGCTAGCCAAGTTTGGTGGTGAGACATGGTTGAGCAGTGCATTGTTCCAAGTTTTGGGAAATTTTTAAAGTCTTGGTTTTTGAGATTTGATGGTTGGAATGCAGCCCTTATGTCACCAAATGGCTACTATAATAATCTTGGTGCATGAAATTTTTCATTTTGGTTGGGTTTCAAGCTAGCCAAGTTTGGTGGTTAGACAAGGCTCAAGCGGTGCATGGTGCCAAGATTTGGGAAATTTTGAATGTCTTTGTTTTTGAGAATTGATGCCTGGAATGCACTCTTCATTATATCACCAAATGGCTACTGTAAAAATCTTGGTGTAAGAAATTTTTCGTTTTGGTTGGGTTTCAAGATAGCCAAGTTTAGTCGTAAAACATGGCTAAGTCGGTGCATGGTGCCAAAGTCTTCGTCTTTGAGATTTGATGTTTGGAATACAAACTTTATATCCCCAAATGACTACTGTAAAGATATTGGTGGAAGAAATTTTTCATTTTGGTTGGCTTTCAAGCTAGCCAAGTTTGATCGTGAGACATGGCTAATTCGGTGCATGGTGCCAAGATTTGGAAAATTTTCAAAGTATTGGTTTTTGAGATTTGATGGTTGGAATGCAGCCCTTATGTAACCAAATGGATACTGTAAAAATCTTGGTGCATGAAATTTTTCATTTTGGTTGAGTTTCAGGCGAGCCAAGTTTGGCGGTTAGACATGGCTCAAGCGGTGCATGGTGCCAAGATTTGGGAAATTTTGAATGTCTTTGTTTTCGAGAATTGATGGCTGGAATGCACCCTTTATTATATCACCAAATGGCTACTGTAAAAATCTTGGTGTAAGAAATTTTTTGTCTTGGTTGGGTTTCAAGCTAGCCAAGTTTAGTGGTAAAACATGGCTAAGTTGGTGCATGGTGCCAAAGTCTTCGTTTTTTAGATTTGATGTTTGGAATTCACGTTTTATATCCCCAAATGGTGGTGGAAGAAATTTTTCATTTTGGTTGGCTTTCAAGCTAGCCATGTTTGATCGTGAGACATGGCTAAGGCCATGGCGCCAAGATTTGAGAAATATTGAAAGTCTTAGATTTTGATATTTGATGGTTGGAGTGCACTTTGTATATCACCAAATGACTACTATAAAAATATTAGGGCAAGAAATTTTTCATTTTGGTTGGGTTTCAAGCTAGCCAAGTTTGGTGGTGAGACAAGGTAAGTCGGAGCATCGTGCCAAGATTTGGGAAATTCTCAAAGTCTGGATTTTAGAGATTTGATTATTGGAATGAACTCTTTATATCACCAAATGGCTACTGTAAAAATCTTGCGCAAGAAATTTTTCATTTTGTTTGGGTTTCAAGCTAGCCAAGTTTGTTGGTGCGACATGGCTAAGGCGATGCTGGGTGCCGAGATTTGGGAATTTTTCAAAGTCTTGCATTTTGAGGTTTAATGTTTGGAATGCACTCTTTATATCATCAAATGGCTACTGTAAAAATTTTGGTGCAAGAAATTTTTCATTTTGGTTTGATTCAAGCAAGCCAAGTTTGGTAGTGAGACATGGTAAGTCGGTGCATGGTGCCCAGATTTGAGAAATTTTAAAAGTCTGGATTTTTGAGATTTGATGGATGGAATGCACTATTTATATCACCAAATTGCTACTGTAAAAATCTTGGTGCAAGAACTTTTTCATTTTGGTTGGGTTTTAAGCTAGCCAAATTTGGTGGTGAGACATGGCTTAAGCGGTGCATGGTGCCAAGATTTGGAAAATTTTCAATGTCTTTGTTTTTGAGAATTGATGGCTGGAATGCACTCTTTATTATATCACGAAATGGCTACTGTAAAAATATTGGTGTAAGAAATTTTTCATTTTGGTTGGGTTTTAAGGTAGCCAAGTTTAGTGGTAAAACATGGCGAAGTCGGTGCATGGTGCCAAAGTCTTCGTCTTTGAGATTTGATGTTTGGAAGTCACGCTTTATATCCCCAAATGACTACTGTAATGATATTGGTGGAAGAAATTTTTCATTTTGATTGGCTTTCAAGCTAGCCAAGTTTGATCGTTAGACATGGCTAAGGCCGTGGTGCCAAGATTTGGGAAATATTGAAAGTCTTAGTTTTTGATATTTGATGGTGGGAATGCACTTTTTATATCACTAAATGACTACTATAAAAATATTGGGGCAAGAATTTTTCATTATGGTTAGGTTTCAAGCTAGCCAAGTTTGGTGGCGAGTCATGGTTGAGCGGTGCATTGTGCCAAGTTTTGGAATGAACTCTTTATATCACCAAATGGCTACTGTCAAAATCTTGTGCAAGATATTTTTCATTTTGTTTGGGTTTCAAGCTAGCCAAGTTTGAAGGTGCGACATGGCTAAGGCGATGCTTTGTGCCGAGATTTGGGAAATTTTCAAAGTCTTGCATTTTGAGGTTTGATGTTTGGATTGCACTCTTTATATAATCAAATGGCTACTGTAAAAATTTTGGTGCAAGAAATTTTTCATTTTGGTTTGGTTCAAGCAAGCCAAGTTTGGTGGTGAGTCATGGTTGAGCGGTGCATTGTGCCAAGTTTTGGGAAATTTTTAAAGTCTTGGTTTTTGAGATTTGATGGTTGGAATGCAGCCCTTACATCACCAAATGGCTACTGTAAATATCTTGCTGCAAGAAATATTTCATTTTGGTTGGGTTTCAAGCTAGCCAAGTTTGGTGGTGAAACATGGCTAAGTCGGTGCATGGTGCCAAGATTTGGGGAATTCTCAATGTCTTGGTTTTTTAGATTTGATGGTTGGGATGCACTCTTTATATCACCAAATGGCTACTGTAAAAATCTTGGTGCAACAAATTTTTCATTTTGTTTGGGTTTAGAGATAGCCAAGTTTGGTGGTGAGACATGGCTAAGTCGGTGCATGGTGCCAAGATTTGGAAAATTTTCAAAGTCTGGATTTTTTAGATTTGATGGTTGGAATGAACTCTTTATATCACCAAATGGCTGCTGTAAAAATCTTGTGCAAGAAATTTTTCATTTTGTTTAGGTTTCAAGCTAGCGACGTTTGGTGGTGCGACATGGCTAAGGCGATGCTGGGTGCCAAGATTTGGGAAATTTTGAATGTCTTTGTTTTTGAGAATATATGTTTGGAATGCACTCTTTATTATATCACCAAATGGCTACTGTACAAAGCTTGGTGTAACATTTTTTGTTTTGGTTGGGTTTCAAGCTAGCCAAGTTTAGTGGTAAAACATGGCTAAGTCGGTGCATGGTGCAAAAGTTTGGGAAATTTCCACAGTGTTCGTTTTTCATATTTTATGTTTGGAATTCACGCTTTATATCCCCAAATGAGTACTGTAAAAATATTGGTGGAAGAATTTTTTTCATTTTGGTTGGGTTTCAAGCTAGCGAAGTTTGGTGGTGAGACATGGCTATGTCGGTGCACAGTGCAAAGATTTGGAAAATTTTCAAAGTCTGGAGTTTTGAGATTTTATTGTTGGAATGCACTCTTGATACAAGAAGGCCTAACACCATAGGACCTATCACAAGAGGGATGATCAAGAAACTTCAAGATGAGCACTCTCCCAAAGGTCAAGTACTCTTTGCTATTTTTGGATGGAAAATTGGAGACCAAGAAGATATTGTCAAAGTACCAAAACATGGAGAAGGGTAAAAGAGTCATTTCTACAAAGGAGGGGGGGTGAGCTTAGCAAGCAAGGGGCTACAACATCAAAACTAATTCAGCATGTGTCCACGTGATTAAATGCATTTTCTCACATGTTTAATATGCTAAACCGGTAGAAATGAGATCCACTTTTCACGGATCATGCCTATCACACATGGCCAAGGGGTTGCATCTATAAAACCCACCATGGTAGCACCTTGTAATCACTTTTTGAATGATATGAGAAACTCTGCTGAAATATACAGCCACTTCTTGAATTCAGAAGTCCTCACCATGCTTACTTTCTCCAATGCAACTTCCTTCCTTGAGTGGAAGGCCATCTGAGTTGTATCCCTCCATCAAAGCACTGCACTCATTCCAACAACCACTTCTCACACCATCATCCGCTGCCAGACTTCATTTTTCATCCACTAAAGTTGATCAACCTAACTGCATTTGATCCTGCATCGGCTGCAGCTGCCTTTGTCACATTCCATTGAGTTTTCAGCTTTCATTGACATTTTTCCAGCCTCCAAATCTCACGGATATGTTGCATAGCTCAAGGATGGAGCTATCAAGTGGTATCATGAGCCCAGGTTCAAGCTAGAACCGTGAGATAAGTCCAGTTTTCTTTCATTTCTTTGCTGTCAAATTTTCCTGGTTGTTCTTGATGTTTTCTGAAAATTCTGCACTGATTTTCATCAATCATTGCTGTGTTTAGGATCTACTCTCAATTTCATTGACTACTAGCTGTCTTTGCTTGAGTTTCTTTCATTTTATTCGGCTGTTCTTAATTGTTTGAGTTTAATTTGCAATTTAAACATCATTTCTGGTTTTGTCTAAGTCATGTTAGTTCTTTTGCTGATTTGTCATCAAATCTGGTTTTCAACCAAGTTTTCCCAAAGTTTTGAGTTGTTTGAATGTGGCTACACCAATTAAGAGCAATGAATACTTCAGAAATGAGCTCAGGTGTTTAGATCTACCATTCAAATTCAAATCTGTGCTGTTTTTCTCAAATCTGTTACAGCATTTTAGTTTCTGAAATTTTGTTCCATTTTGCCACTGTTCATATGGTCATTTACTGTTCCATTGAGTAGCAGCTGATTGATCCATGGTCTGAACCATTTGGAAGATGAACTGAGTTGATTCCAAATAGATTTTCATGTGGCAAGAGTGTTCAAGCATCATTAGGCCGAGATGCATAGTTGTCATTGCAAATTCTGCATAATTGTGTGTGGTTGGTATTAGATCATTGCTAACCATTCTCAACACTGAATTTCTGCATTTGTGCAATTTTCAAATACCATTCCTAGCTTCTATTTTCTGTTTTCAAATCAGAATTGCTTTTGAATCAAAATTTGACCATGCTAGTTGCTAATTTCAGCTTAAAATCTGGTACTGCAGTAGTGATTTTCTGTTTTACATAGTTTTGATGCATCCAATTAGTTACAACAAGTCATAAATCATCATCAAAACATGTTTGAAACACTGGAAATTAACTAGGTGCAGTACTGTTCATTTGGTCATTTTTCTGCATTGAAACTGATACTGCTGAGAAAACTGTGCTGGTTTCTGTTTCTGTCAAATTCTGCACTGCATTACATTGTTTGATTCATCACACTTAGATGCAGTAAAAGCCATGGTCCATTTAAAACAGCAAGATAACAATTCAAAAGAGATATTACAAACGTTAAAAGGCACTTAGGACCATTGCATCATCAGTCTTCGAAAATTTGAAGTCTATATCATTTTGCTGTTAAAAAAAAAATCTGGTGCAGAAATTTGGTGAAACTCATTCAGGCATTTCATCAAACAGTTTTGTCAATTTTCAATGCTTAGCAAATTCGTGTATGATTCTGATTTAAAGTTGTTTCTTGCTTTTTAAATCCACTCTAGAACTATTCTTAGGTTCTTTTTGAAGTGCTACCTTGTTTGTTACCAGTTAATTGCTCAATTTCAATATTTTTGAAGTTCTTGCACACAACCTGTTTGATAAAAGGTTGTTCTGTACTGGTTTTTGGGTGTGAAGTGCAGCAGCAGTGGTGACAATTGTAGCACTAATATATGTGAATTGCAGTGGTGGATTATAGCTCAGACTAATCTCCACGAAAGGAAGCATCAAAGGAAGTTCATTGCTTGAGAAAATCAAAGCCAAGGAGGCCTCTCGGAATTCAATTCTGCATCAGAATTTGGCTGGTTTATAACAGCAAATGCAGATTGCTTTGGTTTCAGCAGAATTGTCCAGTTTGGAGTGATCACTTGCAGCTGAGAGATTTGGTGTGAATTAAGCATAGTTCATTCTTTGTTTTGAGAAGCCAAAGCTGCACACATCTTTTCCTTACCAATTTACCAAGTTGTCTTGTAATTTTTCTTTAGTTTTAATTTCAAATCCAAGCAAGTGAGGTGCTAGAGTTCACAAGTGCTCTTCCCTCATTTGTAACTAGACTCAAAGAAGTCTCACACCTAAAATTTGGGTAGTCGGTGAGTGTGTCTTAGATCCAAAGTCTAAGCCTCACCATAGGAGATCTCACCTTTACTTTCAAAGTTTCATTGTTTTAATTCAAGGACTAGGAGCGCGCCTAGAGTCCGAATTTTAGAGTCTCAATCTTTGTGTTTTCTTTGTGGTCTTAAGACTTAAGTGGATTTAAGAGTGATTTTGATCTAAGGACTTTAGTAAGTAGCTAGAAGCATATTTGGCAAGGACAAGGCATGGTTATTAAGTGACCCTAGTGGTTCACCACCCTTACCTGGAATATTGCTTTCAAGTGAAAATCTTTAGTCTTTATTTCAAGAATAACATTTAAGTCCACTATAATGTCTAGAAGACACTCTCCTAGGCTTAGTGATAGTGAAAAAGAAAATGTTTCTCTTCAAGTTTTAGTTAATGAATTCAAGGAAATGAGAAGAGAAATAAAAGAAGAGAAAATCAATAGAGAGCTTCAAAATGCTGTTATTCAAGATGAATTGAGATTGATAAGGGCAAGTAAATCTAGGGGAAGTCAGAGTGAAAATTCTCAAGAGGGAGGGAATTCTTTGAGTATGGGTGATTATTACCCTCATCAACCTTCTACTTCTAGGAGGCATAGGAGAAATTCTCATGCACCCCCACCCCCTAGAGAAGTCAATATTGTGTTGCCTCACTTCCATGGGAAGGATAATGTTGAGGCTTATCTTGATTGGGAAATGAAGGTGGAACAATTATTTGCTTGCCACCAAGTAAGTGAAGAGAGAAAGGTTTCTCTAGCTACCCTAAGCTTTCAAGGGTATGCAATGTATTGGTGGACTGCCTTAGTCCAAGAGAGGCTTAGACATCAAGCCCCTCCCATCCATTATTGGAATGATCTTAAGTCTGCCCTTAGAAGGAGGCACATTCCCTCCTACTACAATAGGGAACTCATGGATAAACTCCAAAGGTTACAACAAAGGTCTATGACAGTTGAGGAATATAGACAAAAGATGGAGTTATATATGATGAGAGCAGGCATAGTGGAGGGTCCAGAAATTACTTTGGCCAGATTTTTAAGTGGGCTCAATTTTGACATAAGAGATAGAGTTGAACTTCTACCTTATAGAGATTTGAATGATCTTGTTCAAATGTGTATAAAGGTAGAACAACAAAATTTGAGGAAATCTTCTTCAAAAAGAATTCAAGTTCAACCTACTTTTGAAAAGAAAGTTTTTAAAGAAAAAGAGCCATTTAAACCTCTAGCCAAAATTGAAGAGAGACCCAAGAAAGAAACACCCTCACACACAAGAACAAGTGAGATCAAGTGCTTCAAATGTCTAGGAAGGGGTCATGTAGCTACTCAATGTCCTACAAAGAGAAATATCATTTTAAAAGGTAAGGACATATATAGTAGTGAAAGTGACACCCCAACTAGTGAAAGTGAGAGTGAGGAAGAAGAAAAAGAAGAGGAAATATATGCTGATGATGGACAACTTCTCATGGTAAGAAGAATTCTTAACAACCAAACAAGTTTAGAACACCTATCACAAAGAGAGAACATCTTTCATACAAGGTGTAAAATTCAAGAAAATCATTGTTCTCTCATTGTTGATAGTGGTTCTTGTTGCAATTGTTGTAGTACAAGGTTGGTTGAGAAATTGAAACTTGATGTTATACCCCATCCAAAACCTTATAAACTTCATTGGCTAAATGAAGATGGGGATATAGTAGTCAAGAATCAAGTGAAGTTGGCATTTTCCATTGGGAACTTCAAAGATGAAGTTTTATGTGATATAGTTCCCATGGAAGCATGTCATGTGTTATTAGGGAGACCATGGCAATTTGATCATCAAACTATCCATCATGGTCTAACTAATACCATAACTATCCATCAAAAGGACAAAAAGTTTGTGCTTCATCCTCTAACTCCTAACCAAGTGGCTAAGGATCAAGCACAAATGAAGTCTTTAAGAAGGCAAGAACATGGCCAAAAGAAAAAGTCAAAAAGAAAGGAGAGTAAAGAGACAAGTGTACCATCTAAGGTCACTCAACATGAAGTTCTTTTAACCAAAAAGACTTTACTTAATACCCTTCAAGTTGAGCAACCTTCATATCTTCTTCTTTGTCAAGGAACACTTACATGCACATCTAGTGATCCAAAGACTTCAACTCTTTCTCCACCCATTCACAAACTTTTGAAAGAATTTGATGATCTATTTCCAAAAGAAATTCCAAAAGGGCTTCCACCCATAAGAGGAATAGAACATCAAATTGATTTCACTCCAGGGGAAATTCTTCCTAATAGGCCAGCCTATAGGACCAACCCCCAAGAAACTAAGGAGATTGAGACACAAGTCCAAGAGTTGCTAGATAAAGGCTTAATTCAAAAGAGTCTAAGTCCATGTGCTGTACCAGTGTTGCTTGTACCAAAAAAAGATGGAAAGTGGCGCATGTGTTGTGATTGTAGAGCTATCAACAACATCACAATCAAGTATAGACATCCCATTCCTAGGCTTGATGATATGTTGGATGAATTGCATGGGGCACAAATATTTTCAAAGGTAGACTTAAAGAGTGGCTATCACCAAATAAGAATTAAAGAGGGTGATGAATGGAAAACTGCCTTTAAGACCAAGTTTGGATTATATGAGTGGCTAGTTATGCCTTTTGGTCTTACAAATGCTCCAAGTACATTCATGCGACTTATGAATCATGTTCTTAGGGATTGCATTGGGAAGTTTGTAGTTGTTTATTTTGATGACATCTTGGTATATAGTCAAAATTTGCAAACTCATGAAAATCATTTAAGAGTTGTTTTAACAATTCTTAGAACACACAAATTGTTTGCAAACTTTGATAAGTGTACCTTTTGTGTTGATAGTGTCATATTTCTTGGATTTGTGGTTAGCAAAAATGGGGTTCATATGGACCCAGAAAAAATAAAGGCCATCCAAGATTGGCCTCCTCCAAAGAATGTAGGAGAAGTAAGGAGCTTCCATGGGTTGGCAAGTTTTTATAGAAGATTTGTTCCTAACTTCTCTAGTCTTGCTTCACCCCTCAATGAGTTGGTGAAAAAGGATGTTACATTTCATTGGGGAGAAAAACAACAAAAAGCTTTTGAGCTACTCAAAGAGAAGCTCACACAAGCACCCATTGCATATTTTAGTGAAAAACTTCATGGTGCTTCTTGTAATTACCCCACCTATGACAAGGAACTCTATGCACTTGTGAGGGCTCTTCAAACTTGGGAACATTACCTTGTTGCCAAGGAGTTTATCATTCATAGTGATCATGAATCACTTAAGTATTTGAAGAGTCAACACAAGTTACAAAAGAGAAATGCTAAGTGGTTGGAATTCATTGAACAATTCACTTATGTTATTAAATACAAGAAAGGAAAATCCAATGTCGTGGCCGATGCTTTGTCAAGAAAAATTAATCTCTTAGCCACATTGGGAGCTCAAATTCTTGGGTTTAATAACATTCTTGAATTGTATTCACAAGATCCTGATTTTGCTCATATTTATGAGGAATGTCTCAATAAGCCTCAAGGAGGATTCTATGTGAAAGAAGGGTATCTTTTTAAAGAAGGAAAAATTTGCATTCCTCAAGGTTCACATAGAAAACTCCTTGTTAAAGAGACACATGAGGGAGGATTAATGGGGCATTTTGGGGTAGAAAAGACCCTTGCCATGTTGAAAGAAAAATTCTTTTGGCCTCATATGAGAAGGGATGTTCAAAGGCATTGCTTTAAGTGTATAACTTGTTTAGAAGCTAAATCTAAGTCAATGCCTCATGGACTTTATACTCCTTTGAATGTTGCTTCCACCCCTTGGGAAGAGATAAGTATGGATTTTGTGCTAGGACTTCCTAAAACTTCTAGGGGTTGTGATTCTATCTCTGTGGTAGTGGATAGATTTAGTAAAATGGCTCATTTTATACCTTGCCACAAAGTAGATGATGCAAGCAACATTGCAAAGTTATTCTTTAGAGATGTGGTAAAACTTCATGGGTTACCTAAAGTAATAGTTTCGGATAGAGATACAAAATTTCTTAGTCACTTTTGGAGGACCTTATGGTCTAGATTAGGGACTAAGTTATCTTTTTCTACTACTTGCCATCCTCAAACAGATGGTCAAACTGAAGTAGTCAATAGATCTCTTTCCACTTTACTAAGGGTAATTCTTAAAGGAAATCACAAATCTTGGGATGAGTACCTACCTCATGTTGAGTTTGCATACAATAGAGTAGTTCATGGAACTACTAAATTGTCTCCTTTTGAGGTTGGCTATGGTTTTAACCCTTTAACTCCTATGGATTTAATACCCCTTCCAAGTTCTATTGATTTTGTTCATCAAGATGGGGTATCTAAATCTAAGTTTATCAAAGAATTACATCAAAGGGTTAGCAATCAAATTCAACAACAAAATCTGAAATATGCCAAGCAACATAATAAGGGCAAGAAAGAGTTAATCTTCAATGAAGGAGATTTAGTTTGGGTTCATCTTAGAAAGGAAAGATTTCCTCACATAAGAAAATCCAAACTCAATCCTAGAGGAGATGGACCTTTTAGAGTCATAAGGAGGATTAATAACAATGCATATCAACTTGATCTTCCTCCTGAATATAGTGTTCATGCTACCTTCAATGTATCTGACCTTAAACCTTTTGCAGGTTATGAAAGTGAGGATGAAGATCCTATGGATTTGAGGACAAATCCCTCTCAAGAAGGAGGGGATGATACAAGAAGGCCTAACACCATAGGACCTATCACAAGAGGGATGATCAAGAAACTTCAAGAGGAACACTCTCCCAAAGGTCAAGTACTCTTTGCTATTTTTGGATGGAAGATTGGAGACCAAGAAGATGTTGTCAAAGTACCAAAACATGGAGAAGGGTAAAAGAGTCATTCCTACAAAGGAGGGGGGGTGAGCTTAGCAAGCAAGGGGCTACAACATCAAAACTAATTCAGCATGTGTCCACGTGATTAAATGCATTTTCTCACATGTTTAATATGCTAAACCGGTAGAAATGAGATCCACTTTTCACGGATCATGCCTCTCACACATGGCCAAGGGGTTGCATCTATAAAACCCACCATGGTAGCACCTTGTAATCGCTTTTGAATGATATGAGAAACTCTGCTGAAATATACAGCCACTTCTTGAATTCAGAAGTCCTCACCATGCTTACTTTCTCCAATGCAACTTCCTTCCTTGAGTGGAAGGCCATCTGAGTTGTATCCCTCCATCAAAGCACTGCACTCATTCCAACAGCCACTTCTCACACCATCATCCGCTGCCAGACTTCATTCTTCATCCACTAAAGTTGATCAACCGAACTGCATTTGATCCTGCATCGGATGCAGCTGCCTTTGTCACATTCCATTGAGTTTTCAGCTTTCATTGGCATTTTTCCAGCCTCCAAATCTCACGGATATGTTGCATAGCTCAAGGATGGAGCTATCATTATGCACACTTCATCGTCTTCCTCCTCATCTTTTTTCTACTTGGCATTGCATTTCCATGTGCGTTTTATCTCTTTTGAATCATTTAAACTTACTTTTCCTCCGATTAAATTAGTCTTTCATGGATTATCTTCCATTTGAACCGATTAAAATGAGTTTTTGTTGTGTTCTGGTGTTGTTTTGCTCGTGTCTTTTGGTAGCGTATTAATACCTTCTCCCTTTAGTAGTTCCCTAGTAAGAAAATCTTGCATCTTTTGGTCTGTCTCTTATGGTATTTCAACCAAAACCGAACCTAGGTCTTGCCTAGTTCTAGTGTCACCGTATTCTTTTTCATTAGCGGTTTTTATGACATCTAGGCAAGAACCAGGTTTGGTTTTGGGTTGAAGTGCCATTAGAGATGCAAAAGACGCAAGCTTTTCTTATGAAGAAACTAATAAAGGAAGAAGGTGGTACTAGGCTACCAAAAAACACGCGCAAAACTATACTAAAACATAACTCAATAGACGTCGAATGCATAGAAGAATTTGACGTTATGTAGTTGTTTTGAAAGAAAAAGAAAAAATAATAAAAATGGAACTAAATAATAAAACATCGTAGCCAGTATAAAATGAAGTTATATGGGTTGATTTAAAACAAAGGTTTAATACCTATTTTGGTCCCTCTTTTGGGGGGGTTTGTTCAAAGTGGTCCTCCCTTTTTTAAAAAGTTCACTAAAGTCCTATTTTTTGCAAAAATTGTGCAAGTTAGTCCTCTTTGCTAACGGCGTTAATTCTGCTAACGGCAGAGCTCCCAGCTGGCTATTATTTGTTAAAAAAAATTATTAATTGTGACGTGGAAATGTAATAAAATTAGGGTTAAAATTAAAATTGAAATTGCGGTAATTTGGGAGTAATTAGGCAAAAGAATGGAAGATGTCCTCGTCTTCCTTGTCATCCTCTGTCTCAGCAACCACTTCCTTTGCATTCTCCAAATCAAAACGTGTCACTCCTAAATTCGCGTTGAAACAACACAGGTAGCAAGAACTGCTAAAACAACCACAGCTTTTGATGAACTAGTTGTCCAACACCGACCCATTCGAGGAGCACAAATTCTTCTCTTGAGGAATCAAAAAGCTAGATTCCCTAGAAGAATCAAAAGCCATTCCTTCACTTTTTAAGGGTCACTGTAACAAAGAAACAGAAACCCTGCAACAGAGAATAAGCGGGACTCAAAACACCCACCCCATCAATCTACAATGCCTAATCTCTCCCTTTTTTTTCTCAATTGAGTTGAAGGAAATAAAAAACACATACCTTCAAAGCACAAATTGATGACTGAAGAAAAAATAACAAAAAAAGGAAGATTTTTAACGAAGGGAAAATAGAAGAATGAGAAAAAAAAACAAGAGGGATATGAAGCAAATGGATCACCAATATAACAATTTTAGGGAGAAGAATGTTGGGTAGAAAAAGAAGATACAATGTGATTTAGAAAATCAGGGTTTGTAATAGCCATGAAAAAAGGAAGGGAGGCATTGCTAGCGGCCACACTGATCGATGGAAGGCGAGCAATAGCGAAACCCAAGGTCAAGAGCTAACTGTTCACGCGAGGTGGTGAAGCCATGATAGAGCGACGAAGGAAAAAATTGTGTTGTTTGTTGTCACGAAGCGCGGAGAGGGGCAGTGGTGGCAAAACAGAGAGAGAGCACGAGAAGGAGAGAATCTGGAACCCATCAGCAGCTGGGTCTACACTAGAATCGGAGATGGCGATGAGATTGCCAAGAAATCCCAATCGCAAAGAAATCCCAATTGCATCTGACCAAAATCACTTTGCCTAATTACCCTAAATTACCCTAATTTCAATTTTAATTTTAACCCTAATTTTATTACATTTCCACGTCACAATTAATAATTTTTTTTTAACCCAAATCTTGCACTATGCACCGCCTTAACCATGTCTCGCCACCAAACTTGGCTAGCTTGAAACCCACACAAAATGAAACATTTCTTGCACCAAGATTTTTACAGTAGTTATTTGGTGAAATTAAGAGTGAATTCCAACCATCAAATCTCAAAAACTAAAACTTTGAAAATTTCCCAAATATTGGCACCACGCACCAACTTAGCCAAGACTCCCGACCAACCTTGGCTGGCTTGAAACCCAACCAATATTGAAAATTTTTTTCACCAATATTTTTGCAGTAGTCATTTGGTGAGATAAATAGTGCATTCCAACCATCAAATCTCAAAAACCAATTCTTTGAAAATTTCCCAAATCTTGGCACCCTACACCGCCTTAGAGATGTCTCACCACCAAACTTGGCTAGCTTGAAACCCAACCAAAATGAAAAATTTCTTGCACCAAGATTTTTACAGTAGCCATATGGTGATATATAAACAGTGAATTCCAACCATTAAATCTCAAAAACAAGCACTTTGAAAATTTCCCAAATCTTGGCACCATGCACCAACACAGCCATGTCTCATGACCAAACTTGCCTACCTTGAAACCCAACCAAAATGAAAAATTTCTAGCACCAAGATTTTCACAATAGTCATATGGATATATAAAGAGTGCATTCCAACAATCAAATCCCAAAAAAGAAAACTTTAAAAATTTCGAAAACTTGGCGCCATCCACGCCTTAACCATGTCTCGCCACCAAAATTGGATAAGTTGAAACCCAAAAAAAATGAAACATTTCTTGAACCAAGATTTTTACAGTAGTCATTAGGTGATATTTAGAGTGAATTCCAACCATCAAAACTCAAAAACTAAAACTTTGAAAATTTCCCAAATCTTTGCACCACGCACCGACTTAGCCAGGTCTCACGACCAACTTTGGCTATCTTGAAACCCAACCAAAATGAAAAATTTCTGGCACCAAGATTTTTGCAGAAGTCATTTGGTGATATAAATAGTGCATTCCAATTATCAAATCTCAAAAACCAATTCTTTGAAAATTTCGCAAATCTTTGCACCATGCACCGATTAACCATGTCTCACGACCAAACTTGGCTAGCTTGAAACCCACAAAATGAAAAAAAATTTAACCAAAATTTTACAGTAGCCATTTGGTGATATAAAGAGTGCCTTCCAACCATCAAATCTCAAAAACCAAGAGTTTACAAATTTGCAAAATCTTGGCACCATGCGCCGAATTACCCAAGTATCACGGCCAAACTTGGCTAACTAGAAACCCAACCAAAATGAAAAATTTCTTGCACCATGATTTTTACAATAGACATTTGGTGATATAAAGACTGAACTCCAACCATCAAATCACAAAAATTAAGACTTTCAAAATTTCCCAAAACTTGGGACCATGCATCGCCTGAGCCATGTGTCGCCACCAAATTTGGCTAGCTTGAAACCCAACCAAAATGTAAAATTTTCTGCACCAAGATTTTTACAGTAGTCATTTGGTGATATAAAGCGTGAATTCCAACCATCAAATCTCAAAAACAAAGACTTTGAAAATTTCCCAAATCTTGGCACCATGCACCTCCATAGCCATGTCTCGCCACCGAATTTGGCTCGCTTGAAACCCAACCAAAATGAAAAATTTCTTGCACAAATATTTTCACAGTAATCTTTGGGTTATATAAAGAGTGCATTCCAATAATCAAATCTCAAAAACGAAGACTTTAAAATTTTCCCAAAACTTCGCACTATGCACCGCCTTAACCATGTCTCGCCACCAAACTTGGCTAGCTTGAAACCCAAACAAAATGAAACATTTCTTGCACCAAGATTTTTACAGTAGTCATTTGGTGATATTAAGAGTGAATTCCAACCATCAAATCTCAAAAACTAAAACTTTGAAAATTTCCCAAATATTGGCACCACGCACCAACTTAGCCATGACTCCCGACCAACCTTGGCTGGCTTGAAACCCAACCAATATTGAAAATTTTTTTCACCAATATTTTTGCAGTAGTCATTTGGTGAGATAAATAGTGCATTCCAACCATCAAATCTCAAAATCCAATTCTTTGAAAATTTCCCAAATCTTTGCACCCTACACCACCTTAGCGATGTCTCACCACCAAACTTGGCTAGCTTGAAACCCAACCAAAATGAAAAATTTCTTGCACCAAGATTTTTACAGTAGCCATATGGTGATATATAAACACTGAATTCCAACCATTAAATCTCAAAAACAGGCACTTTGAAAATTTCCCAAATCTTGGCACCATGCACCAACACAGCCATGTCTCATGACCAAACTTGCCTACCTTGAAACCCAACAAAAATGAAAAATTTCTTGCACCAAGATTTTCACAATAGTCATATGGATATATAAAGAGTGCATTCCAACAATCATATCCCAAAAAAGAAAACTTTAAAAATTTCCAAAACTTGGCGTCATCCACGCCTTAACCATGTCTCGCCACCAAAATTGGATAGCTTGAAACCCAAAAAAAATGAAACATTTCTTGAACCAAGATTTTTACAGTAGTCATTATGTGATATTTAGAGTGAATTCCAACCATCAAATCTCAAACACTAAAACTTTGAAAATTTCCCAAATCTTGGCACCACGCACCGACTTAGCCAGGTCTCACGACCAACTTTGGCTATCTTGAAACCCAACCAAAATGAAAAATTTCTGGCACCAAGATTTTTGCAGAAGTCATTTGGTGATATAAATAGTGCATTCCAATTATCAAATCTCAAAAACCAATTCTTTGAAAATTTCGCAAATCTTTGCACCATGCACCGATTAACCATGTCTCACGACCAAACTTGGCTAACTTGAAACCCACAAAATGAAAAAATTTTAACCAAAATTTTACAGTAGCAATTTGGTGATATAAAGAGTGCCTTCCAACCATCAAATCTCAAAAACCAAGAGTTTACAAATTTGCAAAATCTTGGCACCATGCGCCGAATTACCCAAGTCTCACGGCCAAACTTGGCTAACTTGAAACCCAACCAAAATGAAAAATTTCTTGCACCATGATTTTTACAATAGACATTTGGTGATATAACGACTGAACTCCAACCATCAAATCACAAAAATTAAGACTTTAAAAATTTCCCAAAACTTGGGACCATGCATCGCCTGAGCCATGTGTCGCCACCAAATTTGGCTAGCTTGAAACCCAACCAAAATGTAAAATTTTCTGCACCAAGATTTTTACAGTAGTCATTCGGTGATAAAAAAACGTGAATTCCAACCATCAAATCTCAAAAACAAAGACTTTGAAAATTTCCCAAATCTTGGCACCATGCACCTCCTTAGCCATGTCTCGCCACCGAATTTGGCTCGCTTGAAACCCAACCAAAATGAAAAATTTCTTGCACCAAGATTTTCACAATAGTCATATGGATATATAAAGAGTGCATTCCAACAATCAAATCCCAAAAAAGAAAACTTTAAAAATTCCCAAAACTTGGCGCCATCCACGCCTTAACCATGTCTCGCCACCAAAATTGGATAGCTTGAAACCCAAAAATAATGAAACATTTCTTGAACCAAGATTTTTACAGTAGTCATTAGGTGATATTTGGAGTGAATTCCAACCATCAAATCTCAAAAACTAAAACTTTGAAAATTTCCCAAATCTTGGCACCACGCACCGACTTAGCCAGATCTCACGACCAACTTTGGCTATCTTGAAACCCAACCAAAATGAAAAATTTCTGGCCCCAAGATTTTTGCAGAAGTCATTTGGTGATATAAATAGTGCATTCCAATTATCAAATCTCAAAACCCAATTCTTTGAAAATTTCGCAAATCTTTGCACCATGCACCGATTAACCATGTCTCACGACCAAACTTGGCTAGCTTGAAACCCACAAAATGAAAAAAAATTTAATCAAAATTTTACAGTAGCCATTTGGTGATATAAAGAGTGCCTTCCAACCATCAAATCTCAAAAACCAAGAGTTTACAAATTTGCAAAATCTTGGCACCATGCGCCGAATTAACCAAGTCTCACGGCCAAACTTGGCTAGCTTGAAACCCAACCAAAATGTAAAATTTTCTGCACCAAGATTTTTACAGTAGTCATTCAGTGATATAAAGACTGAATTCCAACCATCAAATCTCAAAAACAAAGACTTTGAAAATTTCCCAAATCTTGGCACCATGCACCTCCTTAGCCATTTCTCGCCATCGAATTTGGCTCGCTTGAAACCCAACCAAAATGAAAAATTTCTTGCACAAATATTTTCACAGTAATCTTTGGGTTATATAAAGAGTGCATTCCAATAATCAAATCTCAAAAACGAAGACTTTAAAATTTTCCCACAACTTCGCACTATGCACCGCCTTAACCATGTCTCGTCACCAAACTTGGCTAGCTTGAAACCCAAACAAAATGAAACATTTCTTGCACCAAGATTTTTACAGTAGTCATTTGGTGATATTAAGAGTGAATTCCAACCATCAAATCTCAAAAACTAAAACTTTGAAAATTTCCCAAATATTGGCACCACGCACCAACTTAGCCATGACTCCCGACCACCCTTGGCTGGCTTGAAACCCAACCAATATTGAAAATTTTTTTCACCAATATTTTTGCAGTAGTCATTTGGTGAGATAAATAGTGCATTCCAACCATCAAATCTCAAAAACCAATTCTTTGAAAATTTCCCAAATCTTGGCACCCTACACCGCCTTAGCGATGTCTCACCACCAAACTTGGCTAGCTTGAAACCCAACCAAAATGAAAAATTTCTTGCACCAAGATTTTTACAGTAGCCATATGGTGATATATAAACAGTGAATTCCAACCATTAAATCTCAAAAACAGGCACTTTGAAAATTTCCCAAATCTTGGCACCATGCACCAACACAGCCATGTCTCATGACCAAACTTGCCTACCTTCAAACCCAACCAAAATGAAAAATTTCTTGCACCAAGATTTTCACAATATTCATATGGATATATAAAGAGTGCATTCCAATAATCAAATCCCAAAAAAGAAAACTTTAAAAATTTCCAAAACTTGGCGCCATCCACGCCTTAACCATGTCTCGCCACCAAAATTGGATAGCTTGAAACCCAAAAAAAATGAAACATTTCTTGAACAAAGATTTTTACAGTAGTCATTAGGTGATATTTAGAGTGAATTCCAACCATCAAATCTCAAAAATTAAAACTTTAAAAATTTCTCAAATCTTGGCACCACGCACCGACTTAGCCAGGTCTCACGACCAACTTTGGCTATCTTGAAACCCAACCAAAATGAAAAATTTCTGGCACCAAGATTTTTGCAGAAGTCATTTGGTGATATAAATAGTGCATTCCAAATATCAAATCTCAAAAACCAATTCTTTGAAAATTTCGCAAATCTTTGCACCATGCACCGATTAACCATGTCTCACGACCAAACTTGGCTAGCTTGAAACCCACAAAATGAAAAAAATTTTAACCAAAATTTTACAGTAGCCATTTGGTGATATAAAGAGTGCCTTCCAACCATCAAATCTCAAAAACCAAGAGTTTACAAATTTGCAAAATCTTGGCACCATGCGCCGAATTAACCAAGTCTCACGGCCAAACTTGGCTAACTTGAAACCCAACCAAAATGAAAAATTTCTTGTACCATGATTTTTACAATAGACATTTGGTGATATAAAGACTGAACTCCAACCATCAAATCACAAAAATTAAGACTTTCCAAATTTCCCAAAACTTGGGACCATGCATCGCCTAAGCCATGTGTCGCCACCAAATTTGGCTAGCTTGAAACCCAACCAAAATGTAAAATTTTCTGCACCAAGATTTTTATAGTAGTCATTCGGTGATATAAAGCGTGAATTCCAACCATCAAATCTCAAAAACAAAGACTTTGAAAATTTCCCAAATCTTGGAACCATGCACCTCCTTAGCCATGTCTCGCCACCGAATTTGGCTCGCTTGAAACCCAACCAAAATGAAAAATTTCTTGCACAAATATTTTCACAGTAATCTTTGGGTTATATAAAGAGTGCATTCCAATAATCAAATCTCAAAAACGAAGACTTTAAAATTTTCCCAAAACTTCGCACTATGCACTGCCTTAACCATGTCTCGCCACCAAACTTGGCTAGCTTGAAACCCAAACAAAATGAAACATTTCTTGCACCAAGATTTTTACAGTAGTCATTTGGTGATATTAAGAGTGAATTCCAACCATCAAATCTCAAAAACTAAAACTTTGAAAATTTTCCAAATATTGGCACCACGCACCAACTTAGCCATGTCTCCCGACCAACCTTGGCTAGCTTGAAACCCAACCCAAATTTTAAATTTTTTTCCCCAAGACTTTTGCAGTAGTCATATGGTGATATGAATAGTGCATTCCAACCATCAAATCTCAAAAACCAATTCTTTGAAAATTTCCCAAATCTTGGCACCCTGCACTGCCTTTGCCTTGTCTCACCATCAAACTTTGAAAATTTCCCAAATTTTGACACCACGCATCGACTTAGCCATGTCTCACCCCAAACTTGCCTAGCTTGAAACCCAACCAAAATGAAAAATTTTCGTGCACCAAGATTTTTACAGTAGTCATTTTGTGATATGAAGAGTGAATTCCAACCATCAAATATCAAAAATAAGGACTTTGAAAATTTCCCAAATCTTGGCATCATCCACCGCGTTACCCATGTCTCGCCACATAACTTGGCTAACCTAAAATCCTACCACAACGAAAAATTTTGTGCACCAGGATTTCTACAGTAGTCATTTTGTGATATAAAAGAGTGAATTCCAACCATCAAATCTCAAAAACCAAGACTTTGAAAATTTCCCAAATTTTGGCACCATGCGCCATGGCTCGCCACCCAACTTGGCTATCTTGAAACCCACCAAAATGAAAATTTTCTTACACATAGATTTTCACAGTAATCGTTTGGTTATATAAAGAGTGCATTCCAACAATCAAATCTCAAAAACGAAGACTTTAAAATTTTCCCAAAACAAGGCACTATGCACCGCCCTCACCATGTCTTTCCACCAAACTTGGCTAGCTTGAAACCCAAACAAAATGAAACATTTCTTGCACCAAGATTTTTACCATAGTCATTTGGTGATATTAAGAGTGAATTCCAAACATCAAATCTCAAAAACTAAAACTTTGAAAATTTCCCAAATCTTGGCACCATGCATCGACTTAGCCTTGTCTCACCCACAAACTTGGCTATCTTGAAACCAAACCAAAATGAAAAATTTTCGTGCACCAAGATTTTTACAGTAGTCATTTTGTGATATGAAGAATGAATTCCAACCATCAAATATCAAAAATCAAGACTTTGAAAATTTCCCATATCTTGGCACCATGCACCGCTTTAGCCATGTCTCGCCACCAAACTTGCCTTGCTTGAAACCCTACCACAATGAAAAATTTTGTGCACCAGGATTTCTACAGTAGTCATTTTGTGATATAAAAGAGTGAATTCCAACCATCAAATTTCAAAAATAAAGACTTTGAAAATTTCACAAATCTTAGCACCATGCACAGCCTTAGCCATGTCTCTCCACCGAACTTGGCTATCTTGAAACCCAACCAAAATGAAAATTTTCTTGCACAGAGATTTTCACAGTAATCATTTGGTTATATAAAGTGTGCATTCCAACAATCAAATCTCAAAAACGAAGACTTTAAAATTTTCCCAAAACATGGCACCATGCACCGCCCTCACCATGTCTTTCCACCAAACTTGGCTAGCTTGAACCCCAAAAAAAATGAAACATTTCTTGCACCAAGATTTTTACCATAGTCATTTTGTGATATTAAGAGTGAATTCCAACCATCAAATCTCAAAATCTAAAACATTGAAAATTTCCCAAATCTTGGCACCATGCATCGACTTAGCCATGTCTCACCCCCAAACTTGGCTAGCTTGAAACCCAACCAAAATGAAAAATTTTCGTGCACCAAGATTTTTACAGTAGTCATTTAGTGATATGAAGAGTGAATTCCAACAATCAAATATCAAAAATCAAGACTTTGAAAATTTCCCAAATCTTGGCACCATGCACCGCCTTAGCCATGTCTCGCCACCAAACTTGCCTTGCTTGAAACCCTACCACAATGAAAAATTCCGTGCACCAGGATTTCTACAGTAGTCATTTTGTGATATAAAAGAGTGAATTCACACCATCAAATTTCAAAAATAAAGACTTTGAAAATTTCCCAAATCTTGGCACCATGCATGACCTTAGCCATGTCTCGCCACCGAACTTGGCTATCTTGAAACCCAACCAAAACAAAAATTTTCTTGCACAAACCTTTTTACAGTAGTCATTTTGTGATATGAAGAGTGAATTCCAACCATCAAATATAAAAAATCAATACTTTGAAAATTTCCCAAATCTTGGCACCATGCACCACCTTAGCCATGTCTTGCACCGAACTTGGCTAGCTTGAAACCCTACCTAAATGAAAAATTTCGTGCACCAGGATTTCTAAAGTAGTCATTTTGTGATATAATAGAGTGAATTCCAACTATCAAATCTCAAAAAGCAAGACTTTGAAAATTTCCCAAATCTTGGCACCATGCACGGCCTTAGCCATGTCTCGCCACCGAACTTGGCTATCTTGAAACCCAACCAAAATGAAAATTTTCTTCCACAGACCTTTATACAGTAATCGTTTGGTTATATAAAGAGTGCATTCCAACATTCAAATCTAAAAAACGAAGACTTTAAAATTTTCCCAAAACAGGGCACCATTCACCGCCTCACCATGTCTTTCCACCAAACTTGGCTTGCTTGAAACCCAAACAAAATGACACATTTCTTGCACCAAGATTTTTACAGTAGTGATTAGGATATATTAAGAGTGATTCCAACCATCAAATTTCAAAAACTAAAACTTTGAAAATTTCCCAAATCTAGGCACTACACACTCACTTAGCCACGTCTCACGACCAACCTTGTCTATCTTGAAACCCAACCAAAATGAAAAAATTTTTGCACCAAGATTTTTGCAGTAGTCCTTTGGTGATATAAATAGTGCATTCCAACCATCAAATCTAAAAAACCAATTCTTTGAAAATTTCCCAAATCTCCTACCAAAATGAAAAATTTCGTGCACCAGGTTTTCTACAGTAGTCATTTTCTGATATAAAAGTCTGAATTACAACCATGAAATCTCAAAAACCGACACTTTGAAAATTTCCCAAATCTTGGTACCATGCATGAACACAACCATGTGTCTTGACCAAACTTGCCTACCTTGAAACCCTACCAAAATGAAAAATTTCTTGCACCAAGATTTTCACAGTAGTCATTTGGTTATATAAAGAGTGCATTATAATAATCAAATCTCAAAACCGAAGACTTTAAAAATTTCCCAAAACTTGGCACCATGCACCGCATGAGCCATGTCTTGCCACCAAACTTGGCTAGCTTGAAACCCAACCAAAATGAAATTTTCTTGCATAGAGATTTTCATAGAAATTGTTTGATTATATAAAGAGTGCATTCCAACAATCAAATCTCAAAAACGAAGACTTTAAAATTTTCCCAAAACTTGGCACCATGCACCGCTCTAACCATGTCTTTCCACCAAACTTGGCTAGCTTGAAACCCAAACAAAATGAAACATTTCTTGCGCCAAAATTTTTACAATAGTCATTTGGTGATATTAAGAGTGAATTCCAACCATAAAACCTAAAAAACTAAAACTTTGAAAATTTCCCAAATCTTGGCACCATGCATCGACTTAGCCATGTCTCACCCCCAAACTTGGCTAGCTTGAACCCCAACCAAAATGAAAAATTTTTGTGCACCAAGACTTTTACAGTAGTCATTTTGTGATATGAAGAGTGAATTCCAACCATCAAATATAAAAAATCAAGACTTTGAAAATTTCTCAAATCTTTGCACCTTGCACCGTCTTAGCCATGTCTCGCCACCGAACTTGGCTAGCTTGAAACGCTACCACAATGAAAAATTTTGTGCACCAGAATTTCTACAGTAGTGATTTTGTGATATAAAAGAGTGAATTCCAACCATCAAATCTCAAAAAACCAAAACTTTGAAAATTTCCCAAATCTTGGCACCATGCACGGCCTCAGCCATGTCTCGCCACCGAACTTGGCTATCCTGAAACCCAACCAAAATGAAAAATTTTCGTGCACCAATATTTTTACAGTAATCATTTTGTGATATGAATAGTGAATTCCAACAATCAAATATCAAAAATCAAGACTTTGAAAATTTCCCAAATCATGGCACCATGCACCGCCTTAGCCATGTCTCGCCACCTAACTTGGTTAGTTTGAAAGCCTACCAAAATGAAAAATTTCGTGCCCCAGGATTTCTACAGTAGTCATCTTGTGATATAAAAGAGTGAATTCCAACCATGAAATCTCAAAAACCAAGACTTTGAAAATTTCCCAAATCTTGGCATCATTCACGGCCTTAGCCATGTCTCGCCACCGAACTACGCTATCTTGAAACCCAACCAAAATGAAAATTTTCTTGCACAGATATTTTCACAGTAATCGTTTGGTTACATAAAGAGTGCACTCGAACATTCAAATCTGAAAAACGAAGACTTTAAAATTTTCCCAAAACATGGCACCATGCACCGCCCTCACAATGTCTTTCCACTAAATTTGGCTATCTTGAAACCCAAAAAAAACGAAACATTTATTGCACCAAGATTTTTACCGTCGTCATTTGGTGATATTAAGAGTGAATTCCAACCATCAAATCTCAGAAACTAAAACTTTTAAAATTTCCCAAATCTTTGCACTACGCACCAACTTAGCCATGGCCACGACCAACTTTGGCTAGCATGAAACCCAACCAAAATTAAAAACTTTTTGCACCAAGATATTTGCAGTAGTCATTTAGTGATATAAATAGTGCATTCCAACCATCAAATCTCAAAAACCAATTCTTTGAAAATTTCCCAAATCTTGGCACCCTACACCGCCAAACTTCGCTAGCTTGAAACCCAACCGAAATGAATAATTTCTTGCACCAAGATTTTTATAGTAGCCATTTGTTGATATAAGAAGTGCATTCCAACCATCAAGTCTCAAAAACCATGACTTTGAAAATTTCCCAAATCTTGGCACCATGCATTGACACAGCCATGTCTCACGACCAAACTTGCCTAGCTTGAAACCCAACCAAAATGAAAAATTTCTTGCACCAAGATTTTTACAGTAGCCATTTGGTGATATATAAACAGTGCCTTCCAACCATTAAATATCAGAAACTGACACTTTGAAAATTTCCCAAATCTTGGTACCATACACCAACACAGCCATGTCTCATGTCCAAACTTGCCTACCTTGAAACCCATCCAAAATGAAAACTTTCTTGCACAATTTTTTTCACAGTAGTCATTCGGTTATATAAAGAGTGAATTCCAAAAATCAAATCTCAAAAACGAAGACTTTAAAAATTTGCCAAAACTTGGCGCCATCCACCGCCTTAACCTTGTCTCGCCACCAAAATTGGATAGCTTGAAACCCAAAAAAAATGAAACATTGCTTGCACAAAGATTTTTACAGTAGTCATTTGGTTATATAAAGAGCGCATTCCAACAATCAAATCTCAAATACGAAGGCTTTAAAAATTTCCCAAAACTTGGCACCATCCACCGCCTCAACCATGTCTCGCCACCAAACTTGGTTAGCCTGAAATCCAAACAAAATGAAACATTTCTTGCACCAAGATTTTTACAATATTCATTAGGTAATATTAAGAGTTAATTACAACCATCAAATCTCAAAAACTAAAACTTTGAAAATTTCCCGAATTTAGGCGCCACGCACTGACTTAGCCATGTCTCACCCCCAAACCTGGCTAGCTTGAAACTCAACCAAAATTAAAAATTTCGTGCACCAAGAGTTTTACAGTAGTCATTTTGGGATATGAGGAGTGAATTCCAACCATCAAATCTAAAAAACCAAGACTTTTAAAAATTTCCCAATATCTTGGCACCATGAACCACCTTAGCCATGTCTCGCCAACGAACTTGGCAAGCTTGAATCCCAACCAAAATGAAAAATTTCTTGCACACATATTTTCATAGTAATCGTTTGGTTATATAAAGAGTGCATTCCAACAATCAAATCTCAAAAACGAAGACTTTAAAAATTTCACAAAACTTGGCACTATGTCTCGCCACCAAATTTGGCTAGCTTGAAACCAAACCAAAATTAAAAATTTTCTGCACCAAGATTTTTACAGTAGTCATTCGGTGATATAAAGCGTGAATTCCAACCATCAAATCTCGAAAACCAAGACTTTGAAAATTTCCCAAATCTTAGTACCATGCACCGACTTAGCCATGTCTCACCATAAAACTTAGCTACGTCGAAACCCAACCAAATTGACAAATTTATTGCACAAAGATTTTAAAAGTATGCATTTGATGATATAAAAAGTGCATTCCAGACATCAAATATCAAAAATCAATACTTTGAACATTTCTCAAATCTTGGCACCATGTACCGACTTAGCCATTTTTTACCGCCAAACTTGGCTAGCTTGAAACCAACCAAAATGAAAAATTCCTTGCAAAAAGCTTTAACAGTAGTTAATTGGTGATATAAAGAGTAAATTCCAACCATCAAATCTCAAAAACCAAGACTTTAGAAAACTTCCCAAAACTTGGCACCCTCCACCGCCTTAGCCATGTCTCACCACCAAACTTGGCTAGCTTGAAACCCAACCAAAATGAAAAATTTCTTGCACCAAGATTTTACAGTAGCCATTTGTTGATATAAAAAGTGCATTCCAACCACCAAATATCAAAAACAGAGACTTTGAAAATTTCCCAAATCTTGGCACCATGCACCAAGATTTTTAAATTAGTCATTTTGTGATATAAAGAGTGCATTCCAACAATCAATTCTCAAAAACCGACACTGAAAATTTCCCAAATCTTGGCACTATGCACCGACACAGCCATGTCTCATGACCAAACTTGCCTACCTTGATACCCAACCAAAATGAAAAATTTCTTGCACCAAGATTTTCACGGTAGTCATTTGGTTATATAAAGAGTGCATTCCAACAATCAAATCTCAAAAACGAAGACTTTAAAAATTACCCAAAACTTGGCACCATGCATTGACTTAGCCATGTCTCGCCACCAAATTTGGCTAGCTTGAAACCCAACCAAAATGTAAAATTTTCTGCCCCAAGATTTTTACAGTAGTCATTCGGTGATATAAAGAGTGAATTCCAACCATCAAATCTCAAAAACCAAGACTTTGAAAATTTCCCAAATCTTGGTACCATGCACCGACTTAGCCACGTTGCACCATAAAACTTGGCTATCTTGAAACCCAACCAAATTGAAAAATTTATTGCACCAAGATTTTAAAAGTAGGCATTTGGTGATATAAAGAGTGCATTCCAAACATCAAATCTCAAGAAGCAATACTTTGAAAATTTCTCAAATCTTGGCCACATGCACCGGCTTAACCATGTTTCACCGCCAAACTTGGCTAGCTTGAAACCTAACCAAAATGAAAAACTCCTTGCAAAAAGCTTTTATGATAGTTAATTAGTGATATAAAGAGTAAATTCCAACCATCAAATCTCAACAACCAAGACTATGAAAATTTTCCAAATACTGACACCATGCATCGACATAGCCATGTCTAATCCCCAAACTGGACTTGCTTGAAACTCAACCAAAATTAAAAATTCGGTGCACCAAGAGTTTTACAGTAGTCATTTTGTGATATGAAGAGTGAATTCCAACCATCAAATCTCTAAAACCAAGACTTTGAAAATTTCCCACATCTTGGCTCCATGCACCGCCTTAGCCTTGTGTCGCCACTGAACTTGGCTAGCTTGAATCCCAACCAAAATGAAAAATTTCTTGCACAAAGATTTTCACAGTAATCGTTTGGTTATATAAATAGTGCATTCCAACTATCAAATTTCAAAAACGAAGACTTTAAAAATTTCCCAAAACATGGCACCATGCACCACCTTAACCATGTCTCGCCACCAAACTAGGCTAGCTTGAAATCCAAACGAAATGAAACATTTCTTGCACCAAGATTTTTAAAGTAGTCATTTGGTGATATTAAGAGTGAATTCCAACCATCAAATCTCAAAAACTAAAACTTTGAAAATTTCCCAAATCTTGGCACCACGCACTAGTGCAAAAATGGGATATAGCATCACGCGGTCAACGTCTCACTGCCCAATTCGCAATGTTAAAAATGACCGGTGGCATTACCGTAAATAAATTCAATCGCTCTACGTTAATTATTAAAACAGTTCACCGTCTAATATTTGTTAACGTCAAACAAGGCCTATATTGACGTGATCTAAATTCTATTAACGTTAAACAAGGCCCAGATGGACGTAAAACAATGTCCTAAGAATCACATAGCATCAACTTAAGAAACATTTAACGTTCAATTTAAAATAAAAATATAACGAAGTATTGGTTTGCTTCCAGCAGTATTACTCTGACCCACATTTAACGTCAACCATTACAAATATTTGACGTTTTATATGACAGCAAGTAAATCACTTCTTTATTCCTTTTTTCTTTTCTCTTTTATACCAAACAGAACGTCGCACACTTAATGTCCCGACGTTTAGACCAATATAAAACGTCGAACAAGATGGGCCGACGTGATAGTCGTTGAAGCAAATAACGTCGCTACAGAAAAAACTGACGTCCAATACAAAATAAATAAATACTAAATATTGATATAATTAATATGACGTCAACCGTAACAAAAGTTTGACGTTGTATATTACTGCCAATTGATGTTTTTTTATTTTTTTTTACATCAACCCATAAAACGTCAGTTATATATTGGCATCGACGTTTTATTATTTAGTTCCTTTTTTATTATTTTTTCGTTTTCTTTTAAACCAACCACAGAACGTCAAATTCTTTTATGCATTGACGTTTTCTTTGTATAAAATTTAGTTCTTATTTTTCCTTTTAAACCAACCGATGAAACATCCGTACTTGTGACTTTAACGTTCCTATTATATGTTAACTTTTTCTTTGTTTTTCTATCCACTCTTTCAATGTTACAAAAATGAGTAATTTCTTTGTGGTTTGATTCTTTGTCATGTTGAAAAGCTTGAAGTAGTGATCAACAGAAACAAAGAAGAGGTTACCATTCATTTAATTTCTCGTAACAATCTGTTAACTTTTTTCTTTGTTTTTCTATAAAATCTTCCAAAATCACAAAGCAGAAAGTTAACAGATAATGAACCTACGATTTGTGAAAATTGTTTTATATGCCAGCCAGAAGCTAAAGGGTGATTCCACATTTTTTATGGGATGAAGAATTTGAACAACAGAAATATGGGGGAAAGAAAAATAGTGATACAAGAAGGCCTAACACCATAGGACCTATCACAAGAGGAATGATCAAGAAACTTCAAGATGAGCACTCTCCCAAAGGTCAAGTACTCTTTGCTATTTTTGGATGGAAATTGGAGACCAAGAAGATGTTGTCAAAGTACCAAAACATGGAGAAGGGTAAAAGAGTCATTTCTACAAAGGAGGGGGGGTGAGCTTAGCAAGCAAGGGGCTGCAACATCAAATTTAATTCAGCATGTTTCCACGTGATTAAATGCATTTTTCTCACATGTTTAATATGCTAGATCGGTGGAAATGAGATCCACTTTTCACGGATCATGCATATCACATACGGCCAAGGGATTGCTTCTATAAAACCCCCATGGTAGCACCTTGTAATCACTTTTGAATGATATAAGATTACTCTGCTGAAATATCCAGCCTCTTCTTAAATTCAGAAGTCCTCCCATGCTTAGTTTCTCCATTGCAACTTCCTTCCTTGAGTGGAAGGCCGTCTGAGTTGCATCCCTTCATCCAAGCACTGCCTTCACTCCAACAGCCACTCCTCACATCTTCCTCCGCTGCCAAACTGCACTCACCAACCATTGAAAATGTTCAACCGAACTGCACTGGAATCTGCCTTCACTGCTGCTGTTTCAGTCATCATCCATTGAGTTTTCATCTTCCATTTGCAATTTCCAGCCTCCAAATCTCACGGAAATGCTGCATAGCTCAAGGATGGAGCTATCAAATAGTAAGAACATAAGTGCTTTTTCAAATATATAGAACCTTGGAGGGACATAACTACTTTTATAACTTGAAGTTTCTTGATTGTATGATTCAGTTTTTAAGTATCTTGAAGTTGTTTTCTACAGAATCAGTTGATCTGATTTTCGGAGAAAACAACTCCAAGAAACTTTAAAAAATGAATCATTAAAAAACGATCAAACTCTGCAATTGTATAGAGTAAAGTATTATATTTATAACCACTCAAATGCCTTTCACATCGAGGCCCCCTAAAGTTAGACATTTTATGGAAATTTAAAAAGGAAAAAGAAAAAAAAAGAACGACCTTTGCCTTCGGATAACAAATAATACGTCCGATGCCAAAGGAATTCGACGTTTATTGTTCAAAGTCTGAAGAAATTGATGTCAACCTCTTGCAATTTCCCATACATCATTTAAATCAACCCATATAACGTCATTTTATACTGGCTTCAACGTTTTATTACTGAGTTCCTTTTCTATTATGTTTTCTTTTTCTTTCAAAACAACTACTTAACGTCTAATTCTTCTATGCATTCGACGTCTACTGAGTTTTCGTTGTGTTTTGGTGTAGTTTTGCTCGTGTTTTTGGGTAGCCTGGTACCACCTTCTTCCTTTGCTAGTTTCATCGTACGAAAAGCCTGCGTCTTTTAGATCTCTTATGGCATTTCAACCCAAAACCGAACCTGGGTCGTAGTCTAGACGTCATGCAAACCGCCAATGAAAAAGAATGTGGTGACATGAGAACTAGGCAAGGATCTAGGTTCGGTTTTGGTTGAAATCCCATAAGAGAACAAAAGACGTAAGCTTTTCTTACGAGGAAACTAGCAAAGGAAGAAGGTATACGCTACCAAAATACACGAGCCAAACTGCACCAAAAAAGGCGAGGAGGAGGACGATGAAGTGTGTGTAACCACGGGTTCGCGATTTCTGGTTTAACAGGAAAAACAATATTAAGAAGATAAGTGCTTTTTCAAAATTTGTAGAACCCCTCGAACTGCTTTTATAACTTGAAGTTTCTTGATTGTATGATTCAATTTTTAAGTATCTTGAAGTTGTTTTCTACAGAATTAATGGATCTGATTTCGGAGAAAACAACTTCAAGATACATTAAAAAATGAATCATTCAAAAACGATCAAATTGTGGAATTGTATAGAGTTAAGCATAATATTTATAGAGTCAATATTAATGCTCACAACCACTCTGGTAACAACACAAAATTAATTCTCACACACACTCCAAAAGAAAAAAGACACTTTGGAAGTTTGGAGAAATTGACGTCAACCTCTTCATTTCTAGCAGCAAACTGCATTTTCCCATATATCATTTAAGTAGACTGCCTTTTATTACTGAAGCCCATATCAGGCCTTTCCCAAAATTAATTATTTAAATTATAAAATTTCTTGTAACAACTCCAAGGTTTCTTCAACAAATATTGGACGTTTTATTCGAAATCTTCAATCTTTATTTTATTATTCTTTTCTTTTTTATTTTAAACGAACCACGTCATATTCTTTTATGAATTCGATGTTATATTTGCCAGCAAGTTATTCTTTTTTTCTTCTATAAATACAGTTTCAGAGCCTTGGATAACCTCTACACCTCCATTTATAAAATTTCTCGTAACAACTCCTTCAATCTCTTCTTTGTGTTAACTTTTTGCTTTGAGTTTCTATTAGCTCCTTCAAGGTCACAAAAACGAGTCATTTCTTTGTGGTTTGATTCTTTGTTATTTGAAAAGCCTGAAGGAGTGATATAAGAGGTTGATATTTGGATTTCGCACCCTTTCTAATGCTACAATTTCTTTGTTGTTTCGCACCCTTTCAACACTTTACAACTTCCTTTTATAAAACTTCTCCTATAAACTTCATTTGTTAATTTTTTTCTTCGTGTTTTCTGTTATCTCCTTCAAGGACATAAAAAAAGTTTGAAGGAGTACATAAAACACAAAGAAAAAGGTTGACAGATTTTTCGAATATACAAAGGACATCGAATATTTTAACAACCAACATGTTATTGAAGGGAAAACAAAAGAAGAAAAAGAAGGAGCGATTTGGCTTCTGGATGAACGTTCATATCTTACTATTACGTCGTGTGGCTTTATAAATTGACGTATTATTTGTGTGTTGAAACAGAGAAAAAAAAGGAGCTATGGTATATTGTGCAATAACCGTTATCCCAGATTGAGTATACTGCATGCAATGTAATCATGTAACATTAAAATGGACATTTGCAATCACAAAAGTGATTTTATCAGATTTAATCAATTATAATCACCCTATGCACAGTTGTTTTCCAAAAAGGAATTTCATTAATATTCAAAAGATGATTACAACCACCAATACAAAAGATTGTTGGGAAACAGGTAGGCTTCGGTTTTACACCAAGAGGGGGGGTGAATTGGGGTTTTTTCAAAAACAAAATCTTTTTGCAATCTTTAATCAAAAGTATAAAGCTTTTTTATCTTTCTTGAAATGCAAGTAATAAAAATTTCTATGCAGCGGAAAAACATAGTTAACTGCGTAACAGATACAGTCAACTCAAATAAAGAGTGCAGGGATAGAGAAAAGCAAACATTGGGTTTTATATTGGTTCAACCAACAATGCCTACATCCAGTGTTCTTCCAACCAAGGAAGCAAATGCACTATATAGGTTGCGGTTTTTACAACAAGGAATTTATAGAAGACCTCACGTCAAAAATATAAATCTCCTATCTAACCCAAAACCAAAATATAGCTGCAATAACCAAAACCAGACTTGCAACAAGAATCCCCTCTTCTGCAATCTGAACCCACGTCAAACAATCCTCAACGTGTAACCCCTGTATCACAACAGGTCAATTCCAGCACTCTTCACAAGATGCCAAGCCCCTTCAAACAACGTAGCAGTCTTCACAGGATGCCAAGCCTTCAATGATCAATCAAGAAGCACCTTCTTTGTGCAGTTTCTGATCACACAGTCAGCGCATAAGCCTTCTCCCTTTGAATCTCTCTCAAGATAGATCACCACCGTCTTCTTGGATAATTCTTGGAGCTATTAACATAAAGAATCTAATCTAAAACAAGAAATGAAAATGTTAGAGCGTCAAAGTCTCTAAACAAATCATGTTCAGCCAATTTATAGATTTTTGTAAATCAGATTGTTTCTCAGTCAAATAGACTACTAATTTAGTCGACTGCATTATTAAAGTTATAATAGACAGTCAACATAGTAGCTCTTAGTCAACGAAATTCAACACACATATAATACACCTGACCAAGCCATCAATGCTTAACTAACTTTTAAAAATATAGTCGTTGGTGGGTGTAAGCATCACAAAAAACATCAATGCTTATCTAATGTACTCTGGACATAGTCAACTGACACATGGAAAAACATTTTGAAATTCCTTTCAATTCAAAACATCATAGAGCACTGATTCTCAAAATCTGTACAAAGGTTTTAGAATAGTCGAATCCATTACAGATGTATTCGACTGGACTAGAACTTTGTCACACAATTATAAGTTTATAAAAGTGCTTGTGATTTTTAACTTTCCAGAATGTGCAGTAAAATATTTTTGATACAGCAGTTCATATTGCACATAATCATATAAGCATGTTCCACAAATATATAACACAATTAACATAGGAAGATACACGACAGTACATCAAAACATGTTCAGCAGATATAACAATCAGTTCAGAATAAGAACATGTAATACAGCAACATGTGTACTGTTATTAAGCATAATGTTGTCATCATAAAAAAATAGATTGATATAGAGTTTGTGTTGTCAACAATCTCAACAATCTCCCCCTTTTTTAATGATGCACAACAATGATTAATAACTCAACCATGTTTGTACAATTCAACACAAGATACAGCATAATATCAAGCAAATGAAGTATGAGACAAACTATTCTCCCCCTTTCATAAAGCATTTATACTAACTCTCATACTCTCATATATATCTCTCCCCCTTTGTGCATTAACAAAAAAGGAATGCTTCAGATATTTATGCAGATTTGAAAACACAGAGGCATCAGAAGGATATGCAATTTCTAAAATACAATGATGCTCTCATAACCACAATTTCATCACAAAACAATGTTAACTCCCCCTGAAATGTAGGCATGTGATGTAAAATGTGTAAAAAAAAATGATACTCTGACTGTCATTATGCATAATAAAATCATATCAGATGCATAATGCAGTATATCATAGATTTGATAGCAGTTTAAGCACAGAGTTGTATCAAAGTCAGAATATCAAACCATATAGATATGCAATGATACAAACTTCAACAATCTCACAATATTATCTCGATTCAGATGTTTCCAACAGATAAAAGTAGAGATAATAACAAATTATATTGGATTTAAGCAATCAGTAAAGATAAAACTAGATTCCAGATATGGAATTGTTAACCCAGTTATACGCAGTCAAATGCTTTAAATCATCAATCGAATGCATTGCTTTTGCAAAAGTTGAATTCCTATTGTAGCTTCCAAAGCAATGTCCTTCCTGCAAAACCTTTCAACAACATTTTCTAGATCAAGCATAATAGTTAAGCAAGAATTATAATCAAATAACAACAGAAGTCAATATGAAAAGATGTATGACAGAATAAGCATAGTTGACTTCACTCAAGACATAGTCGAATCAATCAATCAATGTATAAGATATTATTCAAACAGATTAAAGACAATTGGATTGATTCAAAATGTCTAATTTCATTTCCTTGAAAAAAATATTACAATGACAGGATCAAAATAAGGAAACCAAAATAAAAACACAACAAAAGATGTGGAAATGTAAGCCAAACACAAAATGAAAACATAGACTGTAACTCAAGACACAACATGATAAACAGAACTCTATTCTAATTCAGATGATTCTTCAATCTTTTTGTCAGCACTGTTTATGCCACTATCTATATCACCAACAAATGATTCTTCAAAAGCCTTTATCTTGAGTGCATAATCCATTTTCTTGTGAAGGTCAGATAGAGATTTTTGCATCAAGTTCAGTTTGCTTTCCAATCGGTCAAATCTTCTATCTACATGGCCTTCAAAGATGCTTAATGGATGAAATTTGTATCCTATGGCATCAATTTTTTGAGGATCCATTTCAAATGTAGATGGAATGTCATCAACCATTGTCCATTCATCTCTTAATTTGATGATTCCAACAGAGTCCAAGAACTGAGTTTCCATAACATTACTCTTTTTGCAGTGAATGACCCTTTCATTTATGATGTCTACTTTTTGCATCTTCGATATTTTGCTGATAAGTACTCCATACGGTAGACATAATAATTTTTTTTAGTGAACTTCATCATGTGATCACGAATAACAAATGCCTAATTTGTTTGAATACCAAACGATAGGGCACAAATTGGGTATATATCTTCATCTGTTAGTAAAGAGTGATCATCTTCTCTTTGAAGCAATATCCAGGTCATTACATATGCGCAAATGCACTCATTCATTAGAAGATTTCTGATGTTGAAGTCATCTGAGCACTTTGAAGGAGTACGTTTTCCTTAGCATAGTATTGTATAATCCTTGGCTATCATAACCAGCAATCCCATGATGTGAAGATAATCCTTCATTTCGAAGTCCAGCAGCATTTTCCCAGATGGTATTTTTTATAACAATATCAACTCCTTTTACCCTTGATATCAAATTGTTTCCTTCCCTTCTGAGATTACAGTAGAATACTTTAACTAAATTTGGGTAACATTCACCTTGTAATTTAACATACTTCGTCAGGTTGTCTTTTGCGAGCCATTCTTGAAATTTGAAACCTTCATTCTTATAGAATGCAGTATTTATGCATTTGTGTCTCAAGACCTCTTTGAAACCCCATTTGCAAATGTAGTCAGTCCTTTGATTATCATCATTGAACCATCCAAAAGGATCAACCTCTCTTCTTGCGGACATAGGTCGCTTTCTAGGTCTTGATGAAGAGGCAGCCATTTGAGCAAAGTGAGGGAAAGGTTTCACAAGAACCAGAATAAGGGTTTTGTTTATCACAGTGTATGTGAGTGCATCAAACTATCACATCCATTTATAGAAGGAAAACGCGCCAAAGATTATCATTAAAACCCAAGTTTAAATTCTAATGTTCAAAAAAGAGTTTTACACACAATCATATAACTCAGTCGATTGAATTAATATTAGAGTTGACTGTGACTCGAGAAAATCATTTTTCAAACAAATTCAATCAATCAGACAGTTAAGCATACAACACAAACAATCATACATCAACAACCAATCAATGTAAGCATGATGCAGCAGATAGATACATTTTTTACCAGTTGTAGATACTCAAGATTTTTTATGTGTTCCATAGAAGATTCATTCTTGAGATCAATCTGCATCAGTTGTGTATCCTGCAAAACAACTAAGTTTTGGTTGCTGGTACCCATTTAACTTTGGATCCTTGATTGTTAATCCTTGTCACTTGTTCCTTTGGTATCCACACATATAATCCTTTAGGAACAACAACATTTTTGTAATAACAGTTTCTAACAGTATGACCAATACAATTGCAATAGAAACATGCATTTCTAGCAGGTTTGCTTAACTCAGTAAATTTCCTAGCATTGGTTCTGTTAGATTGAGCTTTGTAACCAATTCCTTGTCTATTAATAGCTTTGCCAGATGATTTTAAAACAACATCTAAATTATCTCTACCTTGAGTAAACTTAGCTAGCGTGCTAGTCAAGTAATTTATCTTTTCAATATGAGTACGACAATTTTCACATGTTTTTTCTACTGGAACAATTTTAATTTCAACATTCTTAGCAGATAACAAAGCTTCATTCATTTCCTTTTCTAATTTCTCATTTTCTGCAACAAGGTTATTAATTCTATTTTCAAAGTCTCTTCTTTCAAAGCTCAGTCGATTAACCTTGTATTGCAGTCGCATAGCTTCAGCAAGTAGCTCTTTAAATGCATCTTGCAGCAGATCATACTTGACTTCCACTGGTTCATTTGATATGTCTGCATCACTATCATAGTCATCCCATGTTACTCCTGTCATATAGCACATATTTGATTCCTCCTCTTGATGAGAATCTTCATCACTTGATTTCTCAGAATCTGAGTTCTCCCAAGCAATGTAGTCTCCTTTTCTTTTCATATTTCTGCTTTGAGGGAATCTTTTCTTTCCTTTTTGCTTCGGCTATATGTCAGGACAATCAGGCTTGATGTGACCTTCCTTTCCACATTCATAGCACTGGACAACATTTGTACTGAAGCTCTTCTTTTTGCTTTGACCAGCATGGTTAGACAGTTGACTATCATTTTGCATAAGTCGACTAAACTTTCTTACCATCAAGGTCATAATTTCTTTTTTGTCCATGTCTGTTTTTGTATTGTTCTTGCTTGAGGCTTTCAGAGCAATGGACTTCTTTTCTTCAATCTCCTCTTCATCCTTTAATCTACCAAGTTCCAACTCATGTTCTCGTAACTTGCCAAACAAGGTAGCCATGTTCATAGTTGTAAGATCTTTGGATTCAGAGATTGTTGTGACTTTTGGTTGCCAAATCCTGTTCATACTTTTCTGAATTTTGATGTTGATCTCCTCCTTATCAAACTCCTTGCCAAGAGCCATTAGATGATTTACAATGTGAGTGAATCGTTTCTGTACATCATAGATGTTTTCTCCAGCCTTCATTCTGAACAATTCATAAACCTGTAACAATGAGTTCTTTCTAGCTCTCTTGACTTCATCCGTGGCTTCATGAGTTGTAATAAGGAATTTATAGAAGACCTCAAGTCAAAAATATAAATCTCCTCTCTAACCCAAAACCAAAATATAGCTACAATAACCAAAACCAGACTTGCAGCAAGAATCCCCTCTTCTGCAATCTAAACCCACGTCAAACAATCCTCAACGTGTAACCCCTGTATCACAACAGGTCAATTCCAGCACTCATCACAGGATGCCAAGCCTTCAAACAACGCAGCAGTCTTCACAGGATGCCAAGCCTTCAATGATCAATCAAGAAGCACCTTCTTTGTGCAATTTTTGATCACACAGTCAGCGCACAAGCCTTCTGCCTTTGAATCTCTCTCAATATAGTTTTTAACACAGAGAATTCAATCTAAAACAAGAAATGAAAATGTTAGAGCGTCAAAGTCTCTGAACAAATCGTGTTCAGCCAATTTATAGATTTTTATTAGTCAGATTGTTTCTCGGTCGAATAGACTACTAATTAAGTCGAGTGCATTATTACAGTTATAACAGACAATCAACATAGTAGCTCTCAGTCAACGAAAATAAACACACATTTAATACAATCGACCAGGCCATCAATGCTTAACTAACTTTTAAAAATATAGTCATTGGAGTGTGTAAGCATAACAGAATTCCAAAGCAGATCAATAATACAGTCGAATGTACTCTCTGGACATAGTCGACTGACACATGGAAAAATATTTTGAAATTCTTTTAAATTCAAAACATCATAGAGCACTGATTCTCAAAATCTGTACAAAGGTTTTAGAATAGTCGAATCCATTACAGATGTATTTTACTGGACTAGAACTTTGTGATACAATTATAAGTTTATAAAAGTGCTTGTGAATTTTCACTTTCCAAAATGTGCAATAAAATATTTTTGATACAGCAGTTCATATTGCACATAATCATATAAGCATGTTCCACAAATATATCACACAATTAACATAGGAACATACACCACAGTACATCAAAAGATGTTCAGCAGATATAACAATCAGTTCAGAATAAGAACATGTAATACAACAACATGTGTACTGTTATTAAGCATAGTGTTATCGTCATCAAAAACTAGATTGATATAGAGTTTATGTTGTCAACAATCTCAACAAAGATGGCTTAAGAAGCCACTGATTACAAAATTAAAATCAAGCAACAAACATACATATTCTTCTCTTGTAGTTTATGATCCCTTCTATTTGTTCACATCACCTTCCTTTTCCATTTTGAGCAATGATTTTTCAGTCCTTAGAGTCTTTTGTCAATGAATGTGTCAACTTTAAATTTACCAAAGCCCCAAGAATCTTGTAGCGACACTTTCATTTTACCAGAGCCCCCAGAATCGTCTGTTGCGGTCAGGATTCAATTTACCTGAGCCCCAAGAATCTTTTTAGCGATTCTAACATTCCATATATTTTCACCGCATACCATTTAGCCCACTCATCTACTTCAGATTTTTTCAAATTTATTTTCTTTGCACTCCAATATTCAGAATTGAGATAGAATTGTTGATGACCAATCCATTTTTCAAAGAGAAATCCTTCTTCTCTGATCGACTTAAAAATGGATTTGACAAAATCTAAAGAAGATGAGTGGGCTAAATTGTATGCGCTGAAAATATATGGAATGTCAAAATCGCTAAAAAGATTCTTGGGGCTCAGATAAATTGAAACCTGACCGCAACAAAAGATTCTGGGGGATCTGGTAAAATGAAAATGCCGCATACAAGATTCTTGGGGCCCTGGTAAATTGAAAGTTGACACAGTCATTGACAAAAGACTCTAAGGATTGAAAAATCACGGATCAAAATGGAAAGAAACTCATCTCTGAATCTACTTCCCTATAGTTTGACGTTCATATTTTGGCTTTTGCAATTTTGGCTGATAATAATACGATAGATAGCTTAAGCGATCGACGTACTATTGGTGGTTTTTATATTGAAACGTCCAAGTATTAAAACTCTTCGTTTATTGTTGGATTAAAGAGGGAGTACTCTTCATTTATTGTTGCATTAAAAATAAAAGGAAATAAAAAGGGAGAAACTCTTTGGCTTCTGGCTGACAAATAATACGTCATCCAAGTATTACAACTCTTCATTTATTGTTGGATTAAAGAGGCAGTAACTCTTCATTTATTGTTGCATGAAAAATAAAAGGAATTAAAAAGGGAGAAACACTTTGGCTTCTGGTTGAAACTCTTCGTTTATTGTTGGATTAAAAAGGGAGAAACTCTTCATTTTTGTTGGATTAAAAAGCGAGTAACTCTTCATTTATTATTCCATTAAAAATAAAAGGAATTAAAAAGGGAGAAACTTTTGGCTTCTGGCTGACAAATAATATGTTCATCCCCATAGAATTTAATGTAGTCTTCGTGGTTTAAAAGAAAAAAGAAGAAAAAAATTAAAAAGGGTAACTCTTTGCTTCTGGCTGACAATAATACGTCGATTGGCTTTAGAAAACAACGTATTATTGGTGTATTAAAAGTAAAAAAGAAAAAATAAAAGAGTGGCACCCAGAACTATTTACTGCCAATGAACGTCTGAACTTATATTGAAACTGTAACCTTCCCCTAAATCTCTAATCTTATTCTCAAATGGCTTCTTCATCAAATACCCTTAGTAGTCAGATTAAGTCAACAATAAAACATAGCCATTCACACTCATTGATTTAAAAGGGAAATCTGATTTCATTGACATATTCATAATGATTACAACCAGATAGAAGCAAATTGATGTGGCATATAATGTCGATAGGTAAACAAACACAAAACAAATAATAAACCAAAATAGACACAGAACAAAAACAAAAAACAGACTCCATACCAAAATTCTAAGCCTCTATTTTGATTCAGAAAATTTCCATGGAATCCTCCTCACTAGACTCTTCTTCACTTGAATCTTCAGTTGGAGAATCGTTGTTATTCTTTTTCTGATCCATAGCGTCTATCTTCTGTTCGATTCTGTTGAATTTTCCAAAACCAATCTTTCAAAATTGCTTCCAGAACTTTGAAGCATATTATATTCATCCTTGAAGCACCATCCCTTTGTGGTCTTCACAAGGCCAAGGGAAGTCAAGGTGTTTCGATTTATCACATTTGAGCTGTCACAAGAGCATTTCTTTTAACCACTAACATCCACACCTTGAAGGGTCAAGATTTTCTTGATAAACACGACATAAGGTGCATGTCGTGTATGCTTGATTCCTGCATCAATCATATGATCTTTTATTACTGCCACCCAATTGGTAGAACATCATTCTTCATGGCATACAGCGGGAAAATATTTTCAGTTGTCATTCTGACTTGTAGAAATCTAGCAGGTAAAATCACCCGAGCAAGAATGTGTGTTGTTATCTTTTCTTCTTTATTTAGTCCCTCGTGTAGATATAATCTTTCAATTGGGTGTCTCCTAGGAAACCTTAACCAGTTACTGTATACCTCATTTTTCTTCAGCCATCTGTTTATTTCTGAGTACCGTAAGTGAGAGCATAAACCTTCAGCTTTTAATCTTGTAACTTGAAACTAGACATCATTTTCAATGTGAACATTTACTCCTTTTACTCGAGAATGAAGGACACCACGTATGTTTCTCATATTGTTGTAGAAGACCCTTACTAAGTCAGGGTATTAATCACCCTTCATCTGGACAAGTGTAGAGAGACCTTGAGTTTTAATCCATCCCTGGAAGTGAAATCCCTCTTTTTCAAATAAGTCGAGGTTCAGATATTTGTGAGGAACAATATGTTTAAACCTCGTCCACCTTAGAAACTTTTTACGAGTCTGCTCATCACTGATCCACCCGGAGAGATCATCGCTTCTGGTAGCCTCAACAGCCTTTCCTCTGTCTCTTGAAGGATGTGATGAAGAAGCCATTTGAATTTGGACACCAGATAATTTTCCTCAATTACATAACAATGAATCAGGGTTTAGAAACAACTCATTGTGCATAAGATTTTCAAATTCAGTATATATAAGGGTGGATCAATCAATGTCAAGTGGTACCAATATTTGACGTGGATGAAATCGTTTCAAATATATAGAATCAACGTAATATTGGTATTTTAAAATAAAAAAAATAAAATAATGGCGCGGTTGTTTATATTGAAAATAAATCTATTAATTAAACTTATTCAGAAGTGAAGGGTTTCTTTTTCAAGAATGGCTGGTCTTTCAAAATGGTTTCTTTTCATCCAATGATCTCAATATTTGACGTCAACTGTGTGAATAGATTCAAAATTTAAATTGTCTTTAAATTCTTTCCCCCATAAGAAATCAGATAGCTATGAAATCTAACGGTAGAAAACAAATCGAAGACAATTTAAAAGAAGAATCATACATTGCAAAATGATGAAATGAAACAACATTTATATAAATATATTTCAGTTCTCAAAATTGTTTCAGCATTAAACATATTGTGAACCATATTTCTTTTTCCTAAGCACTTCCCTTTCAGTAAGATGACTAAACCATTACTGTACTATAAAAAAACATTTTGTTCACTTGAATTTCAAAGGCGACCTTCATATGAACTGAGGCCTGAATGTGGCACTTTCAAATTCAAGTCAGCAAATTGCAATTTGAAGAATAGAGATGTTTCAAAATCTAAGGAATGAAAAGCGCTCAAGAGATAAAAAACATGAATCCTAATATGTTCAATACGGAAACAGGAAGCAAGGAATTATGTGAAATGTAGGCTATATTTATATATGAACCGACGATGAGGAACATTAGATGCTCACTTGAATGCACATCGAATTCCTGTAGACTTTGACGTTCAAACATCATTCAGTGAAAAAGTAAAAAATTTCTTTGGATACTGATAATAAATGCTTCTGACAAAAAATACGTCGAAGATCTATGAGTCTTTGACTTTAAAGTGGGAGTTTAAAATAAAAAAGAAAAACTAATAAAAAATGAGCTCTTGATAAAGATTAAAACATCTCAGCCCCAGGGAATTCAGCGTAATTGGTGCTCTGATTAAATCGTCGCCACCACTCCAATGCCCTTCGCGTCGATCCCCGTAACGTCTATTCCCCAAAGGCTTCGACGTTTAATCGATACAAAAATGAAACATAAAGGAAGTAACCAAAGAAATAAGTTAAACAGATTTTGATTTCATTTGAAGTTGTACAATTTGAAAACCTACCCTACATACCTTCCCTAACCAAATTCATGTTAAACGATGTTAAGTGTTGTACTTCGATAGAAACTGACTATTCTCGATATGATGTCTCTTCTTGATCTTTAGCTTTGTTTGATGCCTCTTAATTATTAACTTGTATCAATCTTATGATACCTATCCTTATCATAAAATTCAATTAAAGTCTTTTATACAATCATACATATCTTTATCCTAAAATTAACACACACCTACCTATAGAAAGAGATATTGAAGACTTGATTTATATTTTATCATATCTATCTTAATTATAAAAGTTTTAAAAGGAGAGAGGAAAGAAATATAAGGTTGGAAATGATGTTGTTGAATCTAATAAAAAAATTATTTACTGTGTACAATATGTTAACTTTTTTATATGAAAAAAAGTTAGTTCGGATGTTAAATAACATTCATTTCAAATAACTTGTAATAATATAGTAATATTCAATACGATTTTAATTATTCTGATGTATACCTACAACTAAATTCTCATAATTATTATTATTATTATTATTTTCCATATGAAAATAAAGTAATATTTAAAAGTAATAAAGTTTTTCTCTCTTTAAATTTCACTGACATATCTTCTTATATTTAATAATATGTAAATATTAGAAGATAAAATTCAATAAATTAATAATATAAAAAAATGTAAATCTTATCTTAAAATATAATGATAACGAGAGGTTATGGGAAATTTTATTAATGAATAAGGAAAGAAGAAAACGTCGAACAACGGTAGAATGTGACGTATGCTTGGTCTTCTGTATAAAAATCACAATTAATTAGTATCAATATTCGAATCCCTCAATACGCGAAGTTAATTGTATAAAAATAATTTGTATTGAAATTGTTTCAAACAATTCGACGTTATATTTGATGATTAAAAACAGAAATATTATCAAAAGGGCACCACATTTGGCTTCTGGTTGAAGACACGTCGAAGACCCGAATAGATTGACGTAATATTAATTTGTTATAGAGTCGAGTGAGCTGTTAATCATGAGCATGGGGAAAAACCAGATATGTTAACACTTATCAATTTCAAATTGTTTCAGCATTAAATGCTTCGAAATCTGAGGAAAAGAAGATGCAAAGGAAATATTATTATTATTCCTAATATGTTCAATATGGAGGTAAGGAATTATGTAAAATACAAGCTATATTTATGGATCAACCAATGACGTACATCGTGTAATGATTGCCTCTGCCACCATCTCTTTCAACGTCGATGCCTGGCGGAATTCGACGTTCAAACATCAAATAGAGAAAAAGTAATAATTCTCGTTTGAACATCCCGTCGGCCAGAAATTGTCTACCTTTCAATTATCGAGGTAAGATTAGGATGGATCGAAGTTAAAAAGTTTGATGTGCCCCATCTATATACATATAATTCCACTTTCAATTTTGCTTCGTTAATATAATTGATTCTATGTAATAAAGAATCGATTCAAAGCGTTATAAATTCAAATATGAAAATGAGCTTTTAATGATTATTTATGGTGATATTAATTACAAGGTTGCTTGATATTCATCACATGTTTGTTAAAATACTAAAAAACAAAGAAATAATGCACGAGTTGGTCAAATTTGTTTTTCTCATAAGGTTATCATAGTATTTTTTAAAGCTTAATCATTTATTGAAATTATTTATTATTAAATATTAAATTCATTCGATCCACGTCAATGGTATCAATATTGGACGTGGTCTCTCACAAATTCTTGGATCTGGAATTGTTTAGAAGTGAAGGGATTCTATTTCGAGAATAACGGGTTTTGCAAAATGGTATCTTTTGCATCAATTATCTGAATATTCAACGTCAAATGTTAAAATTTAAATTTTCTTGAAGTTGTTTCCCCCATATGAAATCAAATAGCTCTAAAATCTAACGGTAGAAAACAAATCCAAGACAATTTAAAAAAAGAATCATACATTTCCTATGCACTTCCCTTTCACTAAGATAATTAAACCATTACTTTACTATAAAAAGCATTTTGTTGACTTGAATTTCAAAGGCCCCCTTCAAATGAACTGAGGCTTGAATGCGGCACTTTCAAATTCAAGTCAGCAAATTGCAATTTGAAGAACTGACATGTGTCGACATCTAACGAAAGAAAAGAGTTCAGGAGATAAAAAAACATGAATCCTAATATGTTCAGTACGGAAACAGGACGGATGACGTTACAAGAAAAGCGCATCTATATTCATATATGAAACGGTGTCGTCTAGTTATTTTAGTTCTCAAAATTGTTTCAGCATTAAACATATTATGAACCATATTTCTTTTTCCTCGCCATTTCCCTCTCGTAAGATAACTTAACCCTTTATGTACTATAAAAAGCATTTTCTTGACTTCAATTTCAAAGTCCACCTTCATATGAACTGAGGCCTGAATGTGGCACTTTAAAATTGAAGTCAGCAAATTGCAATTTAAAGAACATATATGATACGAAATCCAAGAGAAGAGGACAATGAAAAAAGAGATAAAAAACATGAATCCTAATATGTTCAATACGGAAATAGGAAGCAAGGCATTATGTGAAATGCAAGTTATATTTATATATGAACCGATGACGTACATTGGATCGTGAACATATGGTATGAACGTCGAATCACAGCCAAATTCGACGTTCAAACATCATTTAGTGAAAAAGTAAAAAATCTCTTTGGATACTGATAATAATTGTAGAAAATCTCTTAAAGTAAAAAATCTCTTTGGATACTCATAATAATGTAAAAAATCTCTAATTGACGAAACTACGTCAAATATCTATGAAGCTAGGACATTAAATTTCAAATATAAAATAATAAAGTAAAAATAATATAAATCGGAGGACGCTAAAACATCATTCACAATGAAAAGGTAAAAAATCTCTTTTGGATATTGATAATAATTATGAGACTGGACGTTAAAGTTAGTGTTAAAAAGAAATTTGAAAAAATAATAAAAAATTGAGCAACCCTTGGCATCAAATGATCTCTATATGCGACATCAACTATAAAGTCTACCATTGGAAAATTATGAAATTAAAGAATTTTCTCATAAATATATTTTATATATGAAACGCATTAAATGAAATGCAAGCTATATTTATATATGAAACGATGAAGGACATTAAATCATGTAATTATGGTCAGTAGTAGTCACTTGAATTAACGTCGATTCCAACCGCATTGACGTTCAAACATCATTCAGTGAAATAGTAAAGAATCTCAAATATCTCATTGGATACTGATAAAATCTCTTTGGATTACTGATAAAATCTCTTTGCATATTGATAATAACTGCCTCTGACGAAAACTACGTCGAAGATCTAAGAGGTTTCGACGTTAAAGTGAGAGTTTAAAAGAAAAAACAAAAATAATTAAAATGGATTGACGTTCAAACATCATTGAGTGTTAAAGTAAAAAATCTCTTTGGATACGGTTAATAATTTGAAAAAATCTCTTTGGATACTAATAATTGACGAAAACTACGTCACATATCTATGGGACTATGACATTAAAGTGAGTGTTTAAAAGAAAAATGAAAAAATAATAAAAATTTTAGCAACCTTTGGCTTCTGGTAAAAGCGAACAATTAATGCTTCCAAACAATCCAAATCCCTTCACGTCGATGCTCGTCACGTCGTGTCCCCGAAAACTCTGACTTTTATTACTATTACAAATACAACATCAAATCGTTAATGGATTTCGGCGATTATTCTTTGATTGAAAGAATAATTAAATATAAAGGGAGTAACCAAAGAAATAGGTTAACAGATTTGGATTTCATTTGAAGTTCAACCTTTTGAGAACCTATCTTACATAACTTCGGTAATCAAATTCTTGTTAACTTTTTTCCTTCCTTTTTCCTTCAATTCCTTTATTAAATGAGGAGATTTCTTTGTTACCCATGATGGATTGATGGAAAACGAAAGGAAAATGTTAATCCTTATGAATTTCAAGTAGACCCTTTGAAAACTTATCCCACATTCTCCATTGTTAACTTTTTTTCTTTTTAACTTCCTGTTTTTGGTTATAATGTATACCTTCATCTTTGTTTATATAGGACGTCAGTGATCCCAAAAAGTGGACGTCAATCTCTAGGAATTTCCATCGAATGCACTTAATATTGACGTCAACTGTAGCCTTTAAAAGTTTTTGAAGTTGTTTCCACAATAGAAATTAGATAGCTCTGAATTCTAATGGTAGAAAACAACTCCAAGACCATCCGAATTTGACGTTCAAACATCATTCAGTAAAAAAGTTAATAAAAAAGTAAAAATAAATGTCATTTATTTCAGGTAAGAACAAATTCACCCATAACATCCAAACCCTACGGTTTTGATGTCTATTGGATGGTTAAAAAGTAAAAATAAAAGAAGAATAAAAAATGAACGACCTTTGGCTTTTTGTTGAAGAGGACATCCCATGGACTCAATATGCGATGTCAACTGTATAAATTTGATTTGTCTTGGAGTTGTTTCCACCATATGAAATCAAATAGCTCTGAATTTAATGGTAGAAGACAAACCCAAGACAATTTAAAAAACGATTCATACATTGTAGAATGTTGAAGTTGAACAACTTTTTCATATAATTATTTTAGATCCTAAAATTGTTTCAGCATTAAACACATTGTGAACCATATTTCTTTTTCCTAAGCACTTCCCTTTCAGTAAGATATGTTAACCATTTTTGTAATATAAATCAAAACATTTTGTAAACTTGAACTTGAAAGGGCTCCTTCATATGCAATGACGATGAATGAACCACTTTTAAGTGAAGGTTATCAAATTGCAATATGAAGAACAAAAATGCTTAAAAATCTTAGGAAAAGAAAATCCAAAGGAAATAAAAAACAAGAATCCTAATATGTTCAATATGGAAACAGGAGGTAAAGGTTTATGTGAAATTGAAGCTATATTTATAGATGAACCGATAATGCTTAGTAACTGAATGCCACCACGTCCTATGAATGTCGGGCCCTGCCGAGTTCGATGTTCAAACATCAATCATAGAAAAAATAATATATGTTGTTTAATTAATAACAAATTGACATCCCTCACCCCAGAAATTGTGTACTTTTGAATTACCGAGGTGAGATTTGGAGGGATTGAAGTTAAAAACTGTGATGTGCCCCTATATATTTATATAATTCCACTTTCAATTTTGCTACATTAATATCATGGATTCAATAATAAAGAATTGATTCAAAGCGTTATAAATTATGAAATGCAAATGAGGTTTGGGGATGCTTTTGATAATAATAAAAAAAAAATATTTACGGTGCAAACTATTTTTCATTTTTTATATGAAAAAAGTTAGTTTGGATCTTAAAAGAACATTCATTTCAAATAACTTTTAATAATACATAGTATTATTTAATATGATTTTATTTATTCTGATGTATATATATAGTACTATATAATATAAATTTACATAAATTAATAATATAAAAATATAAATAAAATGTAAATCTTATCTTAAAATATGATAACGGGAGGTTATGAGAGGTTTTATAAAGGAAAAAAGGAAGAAGAAAATGTCGATAACCGTAGAAAGTCGGGCCGAATTCGACGTTCAAACATCAATCAGGCAAAAAGTAATGATTCTCGTTTTGATTCATAAAAAAACAAATTGACTTCCCCCATCCCAAAGAAATTGTTTACTTTTCAGTCACCCGCGAAGAAGGTGAGATTACGATGGATTGAAGTTAAAAAGTTTGATGTCCCCATCTATATACATATAATAACACTTTCAAGTTTGCTTAAAATAGAAAGAATTTCTTCATCTTCACGGCGTGAAAAGAAGGCTACACAAGTTGTAAGAAAAGATAGTCCAAATGCTTGAATAAGTGATGATGAAGCACAATACAAATTTTGATGATATAGAAAGGATCCTGATATTTAAATAACTTCTTTTAACAACTTTTTGACAACAGGACACGTGTCTTCGAGGTGGTCCCTCACAAGTTCTTGGATCTAGAATTATTCTGAAGTCAAGGATTTCTTTTTCAAGATGGTTTCTTGTGCATGTAGATCTCAATATTTGACGTCAAATGTGCAAATAGATTCAAAATTTAAATTCTCTTGAAGTTGTTTCCCAGATATAAGAAATCAGATAGCTCTGAAATCTAAGGGAAGAAAACAAATCCAAGAACATTTAAAAGAAGAATCACACATTGCCAAATGATGAAATTAAACAAGTTTTTCATAAATATATTTTACTTCTCAAAATTGTTTCAGCATTAAACATATTGTGAACCATATTTCTTTTTCCTCTCCATTTCCCTTCCAGTAAGATAACTTAACCATATTTGTACTATAAAAAGCATTTTCTTGACTTGAATTTGAAAGGCCACCTTCATATGAACTGAGGCCTGAATGTGGCACTTTCAATTTCAAGTCAACAAATTGTAATTTAAAGAACAGATATGACACGAAATCTAAGAGAAGGACAATGACAAGGAGAAAAAAACATGAAACCTAATATGTTCAATACCGAAACAAGACAGATGGCATTACAAGAAAAGTACATCTATATTAATAGATGAAACGATGTCGTCCAATTATTTTAGTTCTCAAAATTGTTTCAGCATTAAACATATTGTGAACCATATTTCTTTTTCCTCGCCATTTCCCTTCCCGTAAGATAACTAAACCCTTTCTGCACTACAAAAACCATTTTATTGACTTCAATTTCAAAGGCCACCTTCATATGAACTGAGGCCTGAATGTGGCACTTTAAAATTGAAGTGAGTAAATTGCAATTTAAAGAACTGATATGTCACGAAATCTAACAGGAAGAAAATGACAAGGAGATAAAAAACATGAATCCTAATATGTTAAATACGAAAACAAGATGCAATGCATTTAGTGAAATGTAATCTATATTTATATATTTACCGATGACGGACATTAGATCATGTAATTATGGTCAGTAACTTGAATGAACGTAAATTCCCATCCGATATGACGTTCAAACATCATTCAGTATTAAAGTAAAAAATGTCAAAAATCTCTTTGGATATTGATAATAATTGCTTCTGACAAAAACTATGTCTCATATCTTGAGTCTATGACGTTAAAGTGAGAGTTTAAAAGAAAAAACAAAGAATAATAAAAATTGATCGACGTTCAAACATCTTTCTGTGGAAAAGTTCAAAATATCTTTGGATACTGATAATAATTGTTGAAAATCTCTTTCGATACTGATAATTGACGAAAACTACATCAAAGAACCATGGGACTAGGACGTTAAAGTGAGAGTTTAAAAGAAAAAAAAATAATAAAAGATGGATCGACGTTCAAACATCATTCAGTGAAAAAGTTAAAAATCTCTTTGGATACTGATAATAATTGTAAAAAATCTCTTTGGATACTCATAGTTGAAGAAAACTACGTCGTAGAACCCAAGTGGACTAGGGCGTTAAAGTTAGTGTTTAAAGAAAAAAGAAAAACTATTTGAGCGACCGAAGAAGATCAAAGTCCAGATGACTTAATGGAACAAGATTCAGACGGTTCAGACCCCAATCTCTAACACAATTAATGCTCCCAACCACTTCAATGCCCCTCATGTCGATGCCCTTAACGTCTATGCCCCCACAGGCTTCGACATTTGATTGAAAGAAAAATAAAAGAAGAATAAAAAGTGCAAGACCTTTGGCTTCTAGTTGAAGAAGACATCACATGGACTCAATATGCGACGTGAACTACATAGGAAATGAAATAGCTCTGCATCTAATGGTAGAGGACAAACCCAAGACAATTTAAAAAACGATTGATTTAAAATGTAGAATGATGAAGTTCAACAACTTTTTTATATAATTATTTTAGATCCTAAAATTGTTTCAGCATTAAACATACTGTGAACCATATTTCTTTTTCCTAAGCATTTCCCTTTTTGTAAGATATGTTAACCATTTCTGTAATATAAATAAAAACATTTTGTAAAGAAATACATGTCGTTTGATTAATAACAAATTGACATCCCACCCCCCAGAAATTGTGTACTTTTCAATTACCGGGGTGAGATTTGGAGGGATCGAAGTGAAAAACTCTAACGTGCCCCTCTATATTTATATTATTCCACTTTCAATTTTGCTAAGTTAATATAATCGATTCTAAATAATAAATAATCGATTCAAAGCGTTATAAATTAAGAAATGTATTTAAATGATTATGACCTTAGTGACATTAGTGACAACGTGGCTGGATATTGATCACACGTTTTTTTAAATATTATAAAGCATAGAAATAATGCACGAGAGAGTTCAAATTTGTTTTTCTAATAATGTTAATCATAGTATTTTTTTAATATCATAATCGTTTATATTAAGAACTTATTATAACTATTAATAATATATTAATAATTTTTATAAGAATCCGAGTTCTAAACGAATGACCAAGAGATTCATCTCTCAAAAATAAAAATCCATATTATGACTTCCAAAGTGGCTACATATATGTCAGTTTGTCTCCACCTTTAGTGTGAAACAAACATCCTAACATTCATTTTAGGGTCAACCAGTCTCGACTGTTAGTCAAACTTAACCTGCTTAATCTTCGACCCAACCAATTATGTCTTAATTTTCCCATATCAGTTTGTCTTGACATGTACTCCACGACGAGTTTTGGACTTCGATAGACCCCAACTATTCTTGATACACGCTGTCTCTTTTCGATCTTTGGCTTGGTTTGATCCATCTTAGTTGTTTTTCTCAATCTTATTTTCTAAACTGACATATCTTAGTTTTTTTCCACAATAATGTATCCTAACCTTCAATTTATCACTCAACTTAATTTTTATTTAAATTTAAATTATTATTTTTTTGTAATGAATAAACATTTTTTAGTATAATCATACTTATATTTATCCTAAAATTAACACATACCTAGAAAGATACATTGAAGACTTGATTTATGTTTTATCATACCCATCTTAATCATAAAACTTTTAAAAAGAGAGGAAGAAATATAAGGTGTGGGAATGTTGTTGAATCTAATAAAAAAATATATTTATTATATGAAAAAAGTTAATTTAGATGTTTTCACATAACTTATAAAATATAATAATATAAT
>CM050925.1:19752912-19762912 GCA_027742785.1 Vigna reflexopilosa | reverse complement strand
GTCTGCCCAAAATCCTCTGCCAAATTTGCAACGTTTCCTGCCACCATTCCATCCGCGTCGTGCTTTCTCAGGCCACAAACGACAAAGCCATTCCCACTTTTCCTCTTTTTTTTTTCTTTTTTTTTTTAAATATTTCAAATATTTTTTTTTTCATTTTTTTTTCCTTTTTTTTTACTTAACTAAAATAACCAATAAGAATAAAAATCAAAAGGTAAAAAAAAGAAAAGAAAATTATAATAGAAAAAGTAAAATAAAAAATAAAAATAGAATAATAAAAAGAAATAAAATAAAAAGAAATAAAATACGATAAATAAGAAAATGCGTATAGTATTTAGTGACCCAGACGAAATTGGGTGTTGACAGCTGCCCCTCTTTACTTAGATATACTCGATAATATGAAAATTTGATATTTTCATATTGTCTGAGTAAAAGCTAAGTAAAGATAGAAACACTAATTTCGTCTGGATTTCAAAGGAAAAAGAGAAAGAAGAAAAACTCGAACTGGGCTCGGGGGCCAGTATGGAAACTGGGCTTGGGGGCTAGTGTAGAAACTGGACTTATGGGTCCAGACAAGCTGGGCTTTGGGGGCCAGTGTAGAAACTGGGCTTATGGGGCCAGACAAGCTGGGCTTTGGGGGCTAGTGTAGAAACTGGGCTTTTGGGCCAGGTAAATCTGGGCTTATGAGCCAGTGTGGAAACTGGGCTTGGGGGCCAGTGTAGAAACTGGGCTTTTGGGCCAGGCAAGCTGGGCTTTGTGGGCCAGTGTGGAAACTGGGCTTATGGGCCAGGTAAATCTGGGCTTATGGGCCAGTGTGGAAACTGGGCTTTGTGGGCCAGTGTAGAAACTAGGCTTATGGGCCAGGCAAAACTGGGCTTATGGGGGCCAGTGTAGAAACTGGGCTTTATGGGCCAGGCAAAACTGGGCTTATGGGCCAGTGTGAAAACTGGGCTTATGGGCCAGGCGAAACTGGGCTTTGTGGGCCAGTGTAGAAACTGGACTTGGGGGGCCAGACAAGTTGGGCTTTAGGGGCCAGTGTAGAAACTGGGCTTTGGGGGCCAGTGTAGAAACTGGGCTTAGGGGCCAGTGTAGAAACTGGGCTTTGTGGGCCAGTGTAGAAACTGGGCTTTATGGGCCAGGCAAAACTGGGCTTATGGGGGCCAGTGTAGAAACTGGGCTTTATGGGCCAGGCAAAACTGGGCTTATGGGCCAGTGTGAAAACTGGGCTTATGGGCCAGTGTGAAAACTGGGCTTATGGGCCAAGCGAAACTGGGCTTTGTGGGCCAGTGTAGAAACTGGGCTTTCAAATTTTGAAAATCTTGAAATTCGTAATTTTGTGAAATGTTTTGTAGTTTTGACAGAAATTTGATTTTTGAAACAATATGGCTTGAAAGAGAAAATCTGAATGTTATTCTTTTTTGTATTTTTGAAGAAGAAGGATTCGACAACCATTCATATGGATGAAGAGGGTGTCGATCCGAAAGATTTTCTTTTGGATGGATTGCTGAAAAACATTTGTTTTGTTTTGCATTTCTTTGCCTTTTCGCTTGAGTCGACTGTATTACTTGCAATCATCAAACTTGTCTTTATTTTCAATGTTTTGTAAAAACTGCAGAATGTCATACATCCGAGGTCTAATGTTTAACTTTCTCCTTCTCGCATCAGTGTACACATGCTTGAATTTATTGGCAGGAGGATGGTTTTAAAGAGAACGAGAGCTGTTTAAATTTTTTTTTTTTGGGAGACTAGTACAGCCTTGTGGGCACTGCAATCCTGAAAGAAGATGTGATATGTGAATGTCAAGACAAAACGCGATATACCAAAAACATTTTTGCCCTTTTTTGGTGTTTGGGAAAAAGAGCTGGGGTTTGTATCCATGAAAAATTAGGGTGATAATTCAAGGGAGATACGTAAAGCTACCCCAGTCTTGAAATTATGGGTTGATGAATTTCAGGGCGAAGAAGCATGGTGAGATTCACCAAGCTGCTCCAGTGTTTTTTCTTTGCATAGGGTTTTATTTAGCAGAAGTGGTGGGCATGAAAAGGATAGGCTAAAAGGATAGCCCCAACTGGTTTGATTTTCTTTTGTATGTTTCTGGCTTGTTGACAGGGAGATCCCCTCTTCCTGAGACATTACCTTTTTTCTTTCTCACTCTTTTTTTTTCAAATTTTTTTCGACCCATTGAAAGCGTCTTATCGCAAAATTAAGCTTTATGAAAATTTAAGCAATCATTATTCAATCTGTGTGGGCTTTATTAGGCTTGTAACGTGGCTAGGGGCTAAAGGGTATTGAAAGAAAAGATATAAAGGCCCAAATGAATGTTTGTTGGTTATTATTTTTTTGAAACAAGGATTATCATCTAAGCATTGTATCAACTTTTGACTTTTGAACACTTTGCTTTTTCTCGAACTTCGTTTTTTCATCATTTTTTTTTATGCTCAACATCACTTTGTGATTTTTTTTTGTTTTTTTTTTTGTTTGTTTTTGTTCACTCTTCCTGATGAATTCTCTTCGTTTGATCATTGGGTGCTCTTTATCATGAGTTGACTCCTACCTGATGATAACCCTTACTCGGGAGTAATTTTGAAAAAGAAATTATTTTTGGCTCAAACGTGATGACAGTGGATATATTCTTTGTTTTTAGGTAAAGACAAGAAGGCCACACATCATTTTGAACTCTGATTGCTTTATTTTCAAAAGATTAACTCTGCGACTAGATGACTCAACATAAGTCGTTTTTTTTTTATTGATTTTTTTTTTGCATTTTTTTTGTCCGAATGGATTCAGGGATCACCCCACTAGCGCAAGCAAGAAAACCTTTGATCAAACCAATCTGCCCCAGTGTAAAGGTTTACTTTGTTACGAGAGCAGTGACAGTGTTTGTTGGGGAAAATCCTTTATTTTGGAAAAGTGAAGGGTGAAGATTTTCAAGCAACATGCACCTAAACGCCTTAAGAGGAAACGTCAAATTGTTACTTTTGATTAAACATTCGACCTCAGGAAAATTTGACATCCCAATTTCCTTTTTGATTATCCATCATTTTTCTTTTCCTTTATTTTTTGCTATTTTTGCTATCTTCGAAAAAACAGGAGTTTGAAAATTTGCAAGCGACTCAAGATTGCCTTAATTTTATTTGTTTTTTTTTTCTTTTTGGTTGTTGGCGGCTTTCGTTTTCTCCATGACACCCTACTAGGATATGATTTCCAGTAAACTTTGGAGATTCCTCGCAATGAAAGTTCACATTAAAAGTCGTAGATGAAAGCACAATATCAATGAGCATAGCCCTTACAGCAAGACAATTCAAAACATGAGCAAAGCAACATCAGTTTCACATTTTATAATAAATCATGCTTTCCTATATAGTCCTAGGGTCCTCTTCATTCGTCCCTGGCCTTTGTAGAGGCGAACTCACGCCTTGCCTCGATGCTGGATTGACTTTCTTCAAACTTTAAGCATCCCGAATCGATCAAAGATTGCACTTTATGCTTTAGAGCCTTGCATGCCTCTGTTGAATGCCCACGCGCTCCTTCATGATAATCACACCTGGCATTTATGTTGTACTTCTTTGGGTAAGGAGGTCGTATAGGTCTGGTGGGACAGACCTCTACGAGGTTATTGCGGAGTAGATCTGGCAGAAGCTCCGTATAGGTCATGGGGATAGGAGTGAAATTTTCGACCTTCTCATTTCGATTGTAATTTCTCTGCTTAACGGCTTGATTGAACCCATAGGAAGGCAACATCTGGGCATAGGCAGTAAAATGCGAATTAGCCCTCAGTTCTCTATTTTTCTCATGCCCAGGACCATACTCATTCAAACTCGCTACCAGATTTGGACCTAATGCAATTTTTCCATTTCTCATGCCGCCCTCGACCCTCTCTCTAATTACCACTATATCAGCAAAACTCGAGGAGACACTGCTTATCATGTGCTCATAAAATGGTGGTTGCAAAGTATTTAGAAATATGGTAGTCATCTCCTTGTCACTCATAGGAGGTTCTACTTGAGCAGCAATTTCTCTCCACCTTTGGGCATATTCTCTAAATGATTCAGACTTTTTCTTCACCATGTTCTGGAGTTGTACTCTGTCAGGTGTTAGATCTTCATTATATTCATACTGCCTTAGGAACGCATCAACCAGATCTTTCCATGAGTATATGTGAGTTGTCTCTAAACACAAGTACCACCTTAGAGCTATGCCAATTAAACTTTCCTGGAAGAAGTGAATCAAAAGTTTTTCATCATGAGCATGGGCCGCCATTTTTCTGCAGTACATGGTTATGTGGCTCCTTGGGCAAGTGCTCCCTCGATATTTCTCAAATTCTGGCAACTTGAACTTTGGAGGTATCACCACATCAGGAACTAAGCATAGCTTTCTAGCATCTCCAAATTCAGAATTTCCTTCGCCCTCTATAGCTCTCAACCTCTTCTCCAGCATTTCTAGTTCATTCTTGTCGTCCTTAAGTTCCATTGGTGAAACGACATGAGGTGAAGACTTCGTCTCGGGTTGTTTTGTCATTATCACACCCGCAACACCTGACTGGGTTGTCTCCTCATGAATTATGGTTGCGTCTGCCCCAAGTTTGTCTTCTATTTCAACTACATTATCTTCATCCTTTTGAGTTTCAAAGTGTCCCAAATCTGCTCCCGAGGGTGGAGTGTAATTCGGGGGAAGACCATAAGAAGGGAAAGTTTGTGCCTTTGATACTCTTTGTTGCAGTCGTGGTGTGTACGAATCTCCAGGGCCTTGTAAGGAATTCAGAGCCTCTAGGATTTGGCTCATTTGTCCCTTCAGTTGTTGGATATCGGCTTTCATCTCCTCTTGGACTTCTCCTTGGTTCTCCATGATTTTCACTGGTTCGTGTCCTTTAGGGTGTCTTGGAAACTTAGCCGTATTGTTATTTTTAAACTGAATTTCATTAGATGAAATAAATTACGAAAAAGAAAATAAAAACAAAAAAAGAAGAAGAGAAAAGACAAAGTAACACAACTACTATAGCCAGAAATTATAAAGATGCGAAAACATTGCCAAATGTATAATCCGGAAACTAACATGAAACAAAGTCAATAGGACAGTTCATGAAACGTCCACAACATTTAAGTTCACCACGTGGGAAGTATGTAAAATCCTTTTCAACTATCACGAGCTTTAGCTGTCATATTCTTGATTTCTCTCATCAGCTTCTTGCAGTAATTAAGGAAAGTTTCGACCTTCTTAGGAGGGTTAAAGATCGGCATTGCGGACTCAGCATCAGCTAATAACTTAGGGGCATCTTTAATGGCTTCATTAGCAAGGGAAGCTAGTTGTGAGAAACTTCTCCTCCAGTTCTCTGTAACCCGCCCTTGTTCAACGATATACTCCTTCATCTGATTCATCAATACCTGATGTTTCTTGTCTGATTCAGCCCGATGCCAACGTTCCTTCTTCAACTTCGCCACTGCTGCTTTTGCCTGTTGCTCGGCGTCGTCCAATCTTATATGCATTTTGCGCAGGTCCTCAAGTGCTGTTTCCTTGTCCCTCTTGAATTCATCACACATCTGCTTCATAACACGCTCTGATATCTCAATTATGCCATACTCCCGATCTTTCAAGGTTAGCTCAATCTTGGCTGCTGCTAGCTTTTGCGTTTGTCTTATTAACAACTCTTCATATGCTTCATCGTTTTCCACACTATCTTGTTGAAGATTCGCATAATCGCGTTGTAGATTCTGAAGATTACTAGTCAACTTGATATTTTCTAGTTTCGTCCACTCTAATTCGGCCTTCAACAGTTGCACCTCCTCATCTTCAGCCTTATGAAGATACTCATCACAATCCAGGCTAGGAGAAACTAACTTGAAAGGAAACTTCACCGTCCTAACCCTTTCTGCAATCCAAAAGTTGTAAGGAATTCCCTCATCAACAGTCCATGGTCTTGGGTCCCTTTCCGCACGAACAACGTTGCCCCAAGCATCCCTAATTTGGTGAAGCATTTCAGCAAAGGTTCCTTCCTTATAATAGATCTGCAATATGGCAAGAGATGCAGGTGTAGGTGATCCTCTCATAGGATACCCGAATTGCCTTTGTGCTAACACAGGATTGTAGTTAATGCAACACCTGATACCCATGAGGGGCACATTAGGGTACCTCCCGCAATAATATATGATTTGCGATCTTTGCTGCCAAAGGACATTCCATTTGATTTGCTCCACATTTAAACTTGCACAGAGCTGCGCCCATTCATTTGCCCCTTTCATATTTGGTTTACATTGCAGTAACTCATCCACGAGACATGTGGCATTTAATGTGTTCTCCTTCACTCGAGAGACGAACCATACATACAACACTGGTAGACAACATTCCATCTTTCCTCCCTTTAGCTCATAACATTGATTAAGAGTCCCATAAACTTCAGCCAGGATAGCGGTGACTGGATTCTCGGAGCGTTCTTTGTATCCCACGAATGCGTTCATTGCGGCATGGTCGACGAAGTTCTCGATGTTAGGAAAGAGCATGGCACCATAGAGGATAAGAGCCAATACATCCATAAATGTTTCCCACTTTTCCACTTCAGCCAAACGATGCAAGTACTGCTCTAGGTATCTCTGAGGAAGGCCCCTCACCTTACCCTTGACTGTGAACTCGCTTTCCAACCGCATAGGGTGTATTTTCATGATTCTTGCTAGTTGCAAGACAGGGATATACTGCCCAAGGTAGTTGTATGGAGTTTTTCCCTCAAGAGGTATACCTAAGATTTGCTCGAATTCTTCCACTGTTGGCACCAATTGGAAATCCCGAAAAGTGAAGCATCTCAGTGGTGGATCATAGTACTGGGCTAAAGTAGTAATCGTCGATGCTTGGACCTCCACCTCTAACAGGCCCAACAAGTTCTCATACTCCTTCTTGAATGCACTCTTTTGGGTCGTGTTCATTTTCTTCACCAATTCTCTCAGACTATCCATATTAACTTCTTCTGCTTCAATGGCTATCCTTTCCTTTAAAATGTTTGGACTTGAACCCCCTTGACTTCAAATTTCATGTTAATTTCCATCTTATCTCGAAGGCTTAGTCACAAGTTTATAATTTCCTAGCTATAACCCAAAATGTGACAATATCATAAAAAACATGAGCAACAAAGAAAGAAAAAGAAAATGATGTAGTGATATGTACAAGGTGCTTGATTTTATTAAGCAAAAATGAGGATTATAAGACTGCACGCATCTCCCTCTGTGCCCTAATAAAGGTTCAATGCTTCAGATTCAAGGTCAAGTATATGCAATCTCGCAAGGATGGTTCCCTAAACCTAAAGTTCAATGGTCACTAGAGGTATGACCCCCTTCATAGAATCTCCACAATAGTCGAGTAATCAACTAGGTGTCGAGACACAAATGAAGAGAACAGACTCTAGTTGGGGTTCTCACGATAGCCAAACAGGAAGTATATCCCAAGTGGCACCGCTACACAACCCCTCTATTTCTAAACTACACTCAGACCCGGGTATAGGGCCCCACTCAATAGATGCATAAAGTGTGTGTGTGAAGGGAGAATGCAAATGTACATCCCAACCCCCCACCTGCAAAACAACCAGAAAATTTCCCAGGCAGATATAGCATGTTTTCTGTCCTAGAGTTCAATATCCAACAAGCAAAGTTATTCACACGCGATTACTCAAATATCAAACATAGATAAAGAAAAGGGGAAAAAAAACATAAAGAAAAACCACATTGAATTCGCGCATATAATTAAATGGCTTGACTCTCTGAACGTCCCCAGTGGAGTCGCCATCTGTCGCAACCGGGAAAATCGCGACGGGACGACGACGATCCAAAAAAGAAAACTATTCTGGAAAAAGAGATTTGGAGTCGCCACTATAGTTTATTCTGGAAAACTACGGAAAAACCATAAAGAAAAGACACGGTCCACGAAAACCAGATTCTGGGTTCGGGAGTCGGTTACGTGTAGGGAAGGTATTAGCACCCTACAACGCCTGGCCTAGGCAGTACCTTTAATTAAATACACGAATAAAATGTGGTTTTCAAAAATGTTTAACTTCCCCTGAAAAAGAAAAATAAAATAAAACTCTAAAGAAAACAAAATATTTTTTGTGTTTTTTTGTGCCCGACAAGGATTGACCTTGCTCCTACGTATTCTCAGTCACACGGAGAAATCAGGGTTACGTAGTTCTAGCTTAAAGATTTGAAAACGATTTGTTTGAGAAATTGTTCGGAAAATTTGCTTGAAAAAAGATGGTGGATAAATTTTGATTTTGTGGAAAGTGACCCTGACAAGGACTAGCCTTGCTCCTACGTATCTCCATTTTGGATGGAGAATCAAGGATTACGTAGTTCTGGCAAACCATTTGGAAAATTGTTTGAAAACATGATGTTTTATATTTTTTTGTTAATTTTTTTTAGAAGAAAAAGGGTTTTAACACAAGGCTGACGCGGATGGTCGCACGTGTGCTTAAACCTGTTAAAATAATAATTATTTTTTTGTTAATTTTTAAAATAAGAAGAAGAAAAAGGTTTTCAACACAAGACTGACGCGAATGGTCGCACGTGTGCTTTAACCTTTTTAAAATAAATTTGTATTTATGATATTTTTTATGATTTTTTATATTTTTTATTAACAAACAATAATAAAACAAATTCTAAAACTACAAAAATAAAAATAAAAATATTACAGTCCAATAGGCCCAATAAGAATAGGGGAGTGCAGAAGACAAAACCAGGGTGGCGAAGAAACTTGCTCAGCCCAAGTCCAAAACCTCGTTTTTTTGTTTACAGCAACGGAATGGGCTACAGCCCAAATTGAAAGGGAGTGGTGAAAGGGAAAACAGGGGCTGCGCGAGGGAAATTCAAATTTAAACTCGGACTGGGCCTAAGCCCAAAAGGAAATGGGGTGGTGGAAGGTAAAATAGGGGTTGTAAGGGAGATATTTTTTATTTGGCCCAATATGGGCCCGATTCCTCTTTAGTCAGAACCCATTAGGGTTCCCTCCACCCCCAAACCTTGAGGGAGCCTCCCATTTGAACGAACAGCAACCAGAGGTCTCCTTTTTCTCTCTGAACACGAGCCAACCTCTCCCCACGATTGCCAACCCAGCCACCGCGAGCGGCCGTCGCGAGCCATTCTCGCTCCGTCTAAAGCGTCGCCGGCGACCATCGCCGGCCACGAGCCACTCTCTCGCACTAGGGTTACTCCACCGTACCACCACTTCTTTGAATCCAACCACCGCGCCACCACCTTCTCCAATCTCGTCGGCTGCCCTTGGACAGCCACCACCATCGTTGAAACGTGCTACCGATGCTTGGTCCAGCGATCAGAGAACCTCACCGAGAAGAACCCGACGAGGACTCGGCAACGCACATAGGGGGTTCGATCATATGAATATAGATTCTTGGTTGTGATGATGATAAGTTATGCAAATGACACCGATGGGATGATGCCTTGCAGTGTTTGAGCAGATGAACTCGCTCACAGTGGATTCGGTTTAGTGATGGGGTTGCTGTGTGTGTTTCTGCCTAATTGGGTGTGAGTTTTTCAATTTACATTTATTGGGGATTGGGGGTGAACATGGCTGTGAGAAATTGGTTCTCAACTTGCTGTGATTTCTTTAACAAGGGATTTGGGGCAGGAAGATGATGAATCTCCAGCGATTTTTTTTTGCAGGGAAATTACTTTTGGGCCTTTTGATGGTATAGAGGGTGGTGGCTTTGTATCTGATGGGTCCTCTAGTTTTCTGAAAATGGGAATGGAAATTCTGTATCTTGGAAACAAAATGGTGTGTTAGCGATTATGCCATAACTGTGAGAAGCTGTGAGGAAGACCCAGATCGACGTTTGTGATGGATGCTGGTAGGAGCTGTATCTGTGAGGCTTGGTGAGGATGGTTACGGATGGTGAGCAACAGAAGCTTGGGCTGGAGTTTTGTTGAAGATGGTGATGAAGGATTGTCGATGTTAACAAAAGAGATGAATCTATTTTCTATTTGTTGGGACGATGAGGAATAATATGCTTGTGATT
>CM050925.1:19712631-19742812 GCA_027742785.1 Vigna reflexopilosa | reverse complement strand
GCGGCGGTGGTTGTGGTGGTCGTGTTGGTGGTGATGGTGGTGGTGATGGTGGTTGACGTGGCGATGGTGGTGGTTGTGGCCGTGGCAGTGGCGATGGCGGTGACGGTGCTGATGTTTGTGGTTACGGCGGTGGCGGCGGTGGTGTTGATGGTGGTGGTGGTGGTGGTGATGGTCGTTGTGGTGGTGGTTGTGGTTGCGGCGGTGTTGGTGGTGATGGTGGTGGTGGTCGTCGTCGTGGCGATGGCTGCGGCGGTTGTGGTGGTGTTGTTGGTGGTGGTTGTTGTGGCCATGGTAGTAGCGGTGTCGGCAACGGTGGGGGTGGTGGTCGTGGCGGCGGTTGCGGTGGTGGTGTTGGTGTTGGTGGTGGTGGTGGAGGGGTTGTTGAGATGGCGATGGTGTAATGGTTGTGGTCGTGGCAGTGACGGCGACAATGGTGGTGGTGTTGGTGGCGGTAACGGTGTTTGTGGTTCTAGTGGAAGTCGTGGTGTGGTAGTGGTGGTGGCGGTGGTGGTGGTTGTGGTGATGATGGTTGACGTAGTGGTGGTGGTGGTGATCGTGGTGGCGGCGGTGATGCCACTGGTTACGACAATGGTGGTGGCGACGATGGTGGTGGTGGTGGTCATTTTGGTGTTAGTGGTGGTGATGGCGGTTATGGTGCTTGTGGCGGTGGTGGTGGTAGTGGTGGTGGTGGTCGTGGTGGTGGTGGTGGTGGTGTTAGTGGTGGTGGTGGTGGCGGTGGTGGTGGGGGTGACGAGGGTGGTGGTCGTGGTGGTGGTGGGGGGGGCGGCGGTGGCAGCGATAGTGTTGGTAGCGGTGGTTGTAGTGATTGTGGTTGTAGTTGTAGCTGTGGTGTTGGCGGGGACGGTGGTAGTGGTAGTAGTGGTGATGGTGGCGGCGACGGCGGTGTTGGTTATTGTGGTGGTTGTAATGGTGGTTGAAGTGCTAGTTGTGGTGGTTGTGGTGGCGATGGTGGTGGTGGTGGTGGTGGTGGTGCTGGTAGTGGTGGCGTCGGCGACGGTGGCGGCGGTGGCGGTGAGGGTGTTGGTGGTGGTGGTGGTGGTGGTGGTACCGGTGACGGTGACGATGGCGGTGGCGGCGACGGTGATGGTTGTGGTGCTTGTGGTTATGGTTGTAGTAGTGGTTTTGGCGACGACGGTGGTAGTGGTGGTGGTGGTGGTGGTGGCGACAGTGCTGGTGGTGGCGCTGGTGGTGGGGGTGGCGGCGGCGGTGGCGGAGGGGGTGGTGGTGGTGGTGGTAGTTGTGGTGGCGGCAGCAGTGGCGGTGATGGCGGTTATGGTGGTGGCGTTGGTGGTGGCGACGGTGATGATGTTGGTGGTTATGGTGGTAGTGGCGACAACAGCGGCGGTGGTGGTGGTTGCAGCGACGGTTGTGGCTGTGGCAGTGCTGGTGGTGGCGGCAGCGGCGACAACGGTGGTGGTGCTGGGAGTGGTAGTGGTGGTTGCGCCGGCGGCGGTGGCGGTGGCGGTGGTAGTGGCGGTGGCGGTGGCGGCGGTGGTTATGGCTGTCGTGGTGGGTGTGGTGGTGGTGGTGGTGGTATTAGTGACGGGGGTGGTGGCGGCGGCGGCGAAAGTGGTTGTGGTGGTTGTGACGACGACGGCGGGGGCGGTGGTGGTGGTGGTGGTGGTGGCTGGCGTGGTGGTGGTGGCATTAGTGGTGGCGGCGATGGTGATGGTGGCGGTGGTTGTGTTGGTAGTTGTGGTAGTGGCGGCGGCAGTTGTGGTGATGGTGGTGGTGGTGTTGCGGCGGTGGCAATGGTGATGGTGGTGGCTGCGACAGTGGTGTTGTTGATGGTGGTGGTGGTAGCGACGGTGGCGTCGACAGTGATGGTGGTTGTGGTTGTGGTGGTTGTTGTGGTGATGGCATTACTTTGGTGGCGACGACGGTGGTAGCGGTTATGGAGGTGGTGGTGCTGGTGGTGGCGTTGGTGGCGGTGCTGGTGTTGTTTTTGGCAGCGGCGGCGGTTGCGGTTGTTGTAGTGGTGGTGGTGATGGTGGTGGCGGTGGCGGTGGTTACAGTGGCGGTGGTGGCGGCGTCGGCGATGCTGGTGGTGGCGGTAGCGGCAACGGCGGCGGTGGTGGTGGTGATGGGAGTGGTAGTGGCGGTGGTGGTAGTTGCACCAGCGGAGGTGGCGGTGGTGATGGTGGTGGTGGGGGTAACGACAGCAGTGGCGGCGGCGATGGTAGTGGCGGTCGTAGTGGTGGTGTTGGGGGTGGCGACGGCGGCGACAACGATTGTAGTGGTGATGGTGGCGGTGTGATGACGGTGACGGTGGCAGTGGTGGTGGTGGTGGTGGTGGTGGCAGTGTCGGTGTCGTCGATGGTGACGGTGGTTGTGGTGGTCATGGCATCGCTTTGGTGGCGACAACAACGGCAGTGGAGGCGGTGGCGGTTATCGTGTTGCTGGCGGTGGCGGTGATGATGATGGTTTTGATGGGGGTGGTGGCGGTGGTGATGGTTATCGTGTTGTTGATGGTGGTCATTGTGTTGTTAGTGGTGGTGGTGGTGGCGCCGGTGGTAGTGGTGGTGGAGGTGGACCAGTGGCGGTGGGGGTGGCGGGGTGGTGGTGGTGGTGGTGGTGGTGGTGGTGGTGGTAGGGGCGGCGGTGGCGGCGATAGTGATGGTGGTGGTGGTTGTAGTGGTTGTAGCAGTGGTGGGGGCAGCGATGGTGGTAGTGGTAGTGGTGGTAGTGGTGGTGGTGGTGGTGGTGGTACTGGTTGTGGGGGTGGCGGCGGCCGCGACAGTCGTTGTGGTGGTAGTGGTGGCGGCGACGGTGGTAGTGGTGGTGATGGTGGCGATGATGGTGGTGATGGTGGCGATGGTGGTGGTGGTGGTGGTGATGGTGGTTGTGGTTGTGGTGGTGGTGGCATCGCTTTGGTGGCGATAGTTGTGGCAGTGGTGGTGGTGGTGGTTTTGGTGGATATGGTGGCGGCGGTGATGGTGGTGGCGGTGATCGTGGTGTTCGTGGTGGTCATTGTGGTGTTAGTGGTGGTGCTGGTTATGGTGGTGGTGGTGGCGCTGGTGGCAGTGGTGGTGGTTGTTGTAGTGGTTATGGTTGTGGTTGTAGTAGTGGTGGTGGCAGCGGTGGTGGTAGTGGTAGTGGTGGTGGTGGCGACGGCGGTTCTGGTGGATGTCTTGGTGGTTGTAGTAGTGGTTGTAGTGGTGGAGATTATGGTGAGGGTGGTGGTTGTAGTGTTGGTGGTGGTGGGGGTTGTGGTTATGGTGGTGGGGGTGAAGTTAGTGGTGGTGGTGTTGCTGGTAGTGGTGGCGGCGGCAATGCCGACAGTGGTGGTTGTGGTGGTGCTGGTCGTGGTGGTGTTACTGGTGGTGGTGTTGTTGCTGGCGATGGCGGCAACAGTGGTGGTGGTGGTGGTGGTGGTGGTGGTGGTAGTGGTCGTGGTGGAGGCGACGGTGGAGTAGTGGTGGTGGTGCTCGCGATGGTGATGGTAATGATAGTTATGGTGGTGGTGGCGACGGTGGTGGTGGGACTATGGTGGCAGTTGTGGTGGTGGTGGCGGTGGTGGTGGTTGTGGTGGCGATGGTGGTGTTACTGGTGGTGGTGGTTTTGGTCGTGGTGGTGTCGGTGACGGTGGTGGGGGTGGTGGTTGTTGTAGTGGTGGTGGATGTGGTTGTGGTAGTGGTTGTGGTGGTTGTGGTTATGGTGGTGGTGGTGGTGGCGGTGATCGTGGCGGCGGTGGTCGTGGTGGTCGTTGTGGTGTTAGAGGTTGTGCTGATGGTGTTGTGGTGTTGGCGACGGCGGTGGTGTGGAGGTGGTGCTAGTGGTGAGGGGGGGTGGCGGTGGCGGCGACGGTGATGGTGGTGGTTGTTGTAGTGGTTGTGGTTATGGTTATAGGAGTGGTGGTGGCGGCGGCAGTGGTAGTGATAGTGGTGGTTGTGGTGGTGGCGACGGCGGTGCTGGTGGTTGTAGTGGCGGTCGTAGTGGTTGTGGTGGTGCTGGTAGTAGTGGCGTCGGCGGTTGGGGGTTGTCGTGGTGATTGTGGTGGTCGTGATGGTGGGGGTGGTGGTTGTCGTGGTGTTAGTGGTGGTGGTCTTAGTGGTCGTGGTGTGGTGGTGGTGAGGGCGGCGGTGGCGGTGGCGTTGGTGGTGGTGGGGGTGGCGGTGGCGGTGATAGTGGTAGTGGTAGTGGTGGCGGTGGTGGTGGTGATGGCTACGATGGTTGTGGTGGTTGTGGTTGTGGTTCTAGCAGTGGTGGTGGCGACGACGGTGGCAGTGGTGATGGTGGTAGTGGTTGTGGTGGCGGTGGCGGTGGTGGTTGTGGTTTTAGTGGTTGTGGTTGTTGTTGTAGCAGTGGTGGTGGCGACGACGGTGGTAGTGGTGGTGGTGGTGGTCATTGTTGTGGTGGCGGCGACGGTGGTTGTGGTGGTGGCTTTAGTGATGGGTGTAATGGTCGTTTTGGTGCTGGTGGAAGCGACGGTGGTGGTGGTGGTGGTGGTGGTGGTGGTGGTGGTGGTGGTGGGAGCGGTGGTGCTGGTTATGGTGGTGGTGGTGGTGGTTGAGTTAGTGGTAGTGGTGCTGCTGGTAGTGGTGGTAGCGGCAGCGGTGGTGGTGATGGATGTGGTGGTGGTGGTGGCTAGGGTGGTGGTGGTGGCGTCAGTGGCGGCGACGATGGTGATGATGGTGGCGACATGGTGATGGTGGTGGTGGTTGTGGTAGTGGCGGTGGTGATGATGGTGATAGTGGTAGTGGTGATGGTTGCGGCGGCGGCGGTGGCAGTGGCGGTGGTGATGGCGGTGGCAGTGGCAATGGTTGTGGCGGTGGCGGCGACGGTGGTGCTGTTGGTCGTGGTGGTGGCAGCGGTGGCGGGGTGGACAGCGATGGTGTTGTAGTTGTGGTGGTTGTGCTAGTGTGGCATCGCTTTGGTGGCGATGGGGGTGGCAGTGGTTATCGTTGTGGTGGTGGTAGTGGTCGTGGTGGTCATTTGGTGTTAGTGGAGGTGGTCGTGGTGGTGGCGGTGGCGGTGGTTGCGGTGGTGGTGGCGGTGGTGGTCGATGTGTTTTGGTGGCAGTGGTGGTGGTAGTGGCGGTGGTGGTGGTGGTAGTGGCGATAATGGTGGTGGTTGTGGTGGTGGCGGTGGTGGAGGTGGTGGTGGTGGTGGTGGCGGTGGTGGTGGCGATAGTGGTGGTGCGGGCGGTGGCGGCGATGGTGGTGGTGGCGGTGGCGGTAGTGGTGGTGGTCGTGGTGGTCGTGGTGGCGTTGTGGTGTTAGTGGTGGGGGCGGCACGGCGGTGGTAGTGGATGTGGTGGAGTGGCGGCGGTGGTGGTGGTGGTGCGGTGGGAGTGGTGGCGGTGGTAGGGGCGACGGTGATGGTGGTGGTGGTTGTACTTGCTGTGGTTGTGGTTGTAGCAGTGGTGGTGGCGACGGCGGTGGTAGTGGTAGTGGTGGTGCTGGTGGTGGTGGTACGGTCGTGGTAGTACTGGTGTTGGTGGTGGTGATGGTTCTGGTGGTGTTAGTGGTGGCGGTGGTGGTGGTGGTGGTGCGGTGGCGAGGCGGTGGGAGTGGTGGCGGTAGTTGTGGTTGTGTTGGTAGTAGTGGTGGTGGCGAAGGCGGTGGGAGTGGTGGTGGTGGTGGTGGTTGTGGTGGTGGCTTTAGTGGTGGGTGTAGTGATCGTTTTGTTGCTGGTGGTGGCGACGGTGGTGGTGGTGGTACTGTTGGTGGTGGTGGTGGTGGTGGTGATGGTGGTGGTGGCTGGGGTGGTGGTGGTGGCGTCAGTGGTGGCGGCGATGGTGATGGTGGTGGCGACGTGGTGGTGGTGGTGGTTGTGGTAGTGGCGGCGGCGGTGGTGGTGATGGAGGTAGTGGTGGTGGTGGTGGTTGCAGCGACGGCGGTGGTTGTGGTTGTGGCGGGAGTGGTGGATTGGCGGTCGTGGTGGTGGTGGTGGTGGTGGCGGCGACGGTGGTGCTGTTGGTGGTGGTGGTGGCAGCGGCGGTAGCGTCGTAGTGATGGTTTGTGGTTGTGGAGGTGGTGGCATCGCTTTGGTGGCGATGGGGTGGTCGTGGTTATGGTGGTGGTGGTGGTCGTGGTCGTGGCGGTCATTTGGTGTATGGTGGTGGTGGTGGTGGTGGTGGTGGCGGTGACGGTGGTGGCGGTGGTGTTGGCAGTGGTGGTCGATGTGGTGCGGTGCGGTGCGGTGGTGGTCAGGCGGTAGTGGTCGTGGTCGTGGTGGCAGTTGTGGTGTTAGTGGTGGTGGTGGAGGTGGTGCGGTGGAGGTGGTGGTGGTGGTGGTGTGGTGGCGGCGGTGGTGGCGGTGGCGGCGGCGTTGGCGGGACGGTTGTGGTGGTGTTAGTGGTGGTGGTGCTACTGTTGGTGATGGCGGCACAGTGGTGGTGGTGGCGGTGGTAGTGGAGGCGACGATGGAGTGGTGGTGGTGGTGGTGGCGGCGACGACGAAGGTGGCGAGACTGTGGTGGTGGTGGTGGTGTTAGTGCTGGTGCTGGTGGTTCCGTCGGTGGGGACGGTGGTGGTGGTAGTTCTAGTGGTGATGCTGGTGGCGGTGGCGGCAGTGTCGAAAGGATAGTGGTGGTGGTAGTGGTTGTGGTCGTGGAGGTGGCGGCGGCTGTGGTTGTGGTGATGGTGGTGATAGTGGTGGTGCGGGTGGTGGTGGTAGTGGTGGCTATGGTGGTGTTAGCGATGGTGGTGGTAACGGCGACGGTGGCGGTGAAGATGGTGGGAGTGGTGGTTGTAGTGGTTGTGGTTAAGTTAGTGGTGCTAGTACTGCTGGTAGTGGTAGCGGTGGCGACGCCGGCGGGGTGGTGGTGGTATTTGTGGTAGTGGTGGTGGTTGTATTGGTGGTGGTGGTGGTGGGGTGGTGGTGGTGGTGGCAGCCAGGACGACGACCACGATGGTGGTGGTGATGATGATGGTCGTCGTGGCAGTAGAGTTTGTGGGACTATGGTGGTGGTTGTGGTGGTGGTTGTGGTGGTTCTGGTCGTGGTGGTGTCGCTGGTGGTGGTGTTGCTCGTTATGCTGGCGATATTCGTAGTGGTGGTAGTGGTGGTGGTGGTGGTGGCGGCGATGGCGTGACTGTGGTCGTGGTGGTGGTGGTGTTAGTGGTGGTGGTGGTGGAGGCGTCGACGACGACGATGGTGGTGGTGGTGGCTGTTGTGGTGGTGGTTGTGGTGGTGGCGGTGGTTGGTGTGTCGGGACGATGGTGCTAGTGGTGCTTGTGGTGCTGTTAGTAGTGGCAGATATGGTGCTGGTGGTGGTTGTGGTGGCGACGGTGGCGGCGGTGGTGGGGGTGGTGGCGGCGACGATATCAGCGGTGGTGGTGGTGGCGGCAACGGTGGATGTGCTGGTGGTGGTAGCGGTGGTGCTGGTGGTGGAGATGCTGGTGGTGGTGGTGCTGGTGGTGGTGGTAGTGGTGGTGATGGCGATTGTGGTGGCGGCGACGGTTGCAGTGGTGGTGTTGGTGGTGGTGCGGCTGGTGATGTTGGTGTTGGCGATGGTGGTGGTGGTGGTGGCGGCGACGGTGGTGGGGGTGGTGGTTGTTGTGGGTGTGGTGGTTGTTGTGGTGGTGGGGGTTGTGGTGGTGGCGGTGATGGTGGTGGCGGTGGTGGTGGTGGTCGTTGTGGTTTTAGTCGTGGTGTGGTGGTGTTGGTGGTGGCGGCGACGGTGGCGGTCGCGGTGGAGGTGGTGCGGCAGCGCTGGTACTAGTGGTGGTGCTGTTAGTGGTAGTGTGTTAATTGCGGTGGTGATAGTGGTGGTGGTGGTTGCGGCGGTGGTGGCGGCGGCAGTGGTGGTTGTGGTTGTGGTGGTGGTGGTGATGGTGGTGGTTGTGGTGGTGGTTGTGGTGGTGGTTGTAGTGATGGGTGTAGTGGTCGTGGTTGTCGTGGTGGTGGTTGCGTTAGTGGTAGTGGTGGTGGTGATGGCGGACGCGGTGGTGGTCATGGTTTTGGTGGTTGTGGTGGTGGTTGACTTAGTGGTAGTGGTGCTGCTGGTAGTGGTGGCGGCGACGACGGTGGTAGCAGTGGTGGTGGTGGTGGTGGTGGTAGCGGTGCTGGCGGTGGTTGTGGAGGTTGTGGTGGCGTTGGCGGTTGTGGTAGAGGTGGTGCGGTGGCGGTGGTGCTAGTGGTAGCGGTGCTGGTGGCGGTGGAGGTGGAGGTGGCGGTGCTGGTGGTGGTTGTAGTTGTAGTGGTGGCGGCGACGGCGGTGCTGGAGGTGGTGGTGGTGGCGGCGACGGCGGCGGCGGCGGTGTTAGTGTTGGTGGTGGTGGTGGTGGCGGCGAGGACGATGTTGTTGGTTGTCGTGGTGGTTGTAGTGGTGCTTGTAGTGGTGGTCGTAGTGGTGGTGGTGGTGCCGGTAGTGGTAGCGTCGTAAACGGCGGCGGCGGTGGTGGTGGTGGTGATAGTGGTAGAGGTGGAGGTGGTGGTGGTAGTGGTGGTAGTGGTTGTAGTGGTTATGGTTGTGGTTATAGGAGTGGTGCTGGCGACGGCGGTGGCAGTAGTGTTGGAGGTGGTGGTTGTGGTGGCGGTTGTAGTGATGGGTGTAGTGGTGGTTGTGGTGGTGGTGGTGGTGGTGGTGGTGGTGGTGGTGGTGGTGGTGGTGGTGGTGGTGGTGGGAGTGGTGGTCCTGGTTGTGGTGCTGGTGGTGGCGGTGGTGGGAGTGGTGGTCGTGGTTGTGGTGGTGGTTGTTGTCGTGTGGTGATTTTGATAGTGGTGGCGACGACGGCGGTGGTCGTTGTGGTAGCAGTGGTGGTGGTGATGATGGCGGTGGTGGTGGTGATTGTGGTGGTGGTGGTGGTGGTGGGAGTGGTGGTTGTTGTTGTGGTGGTGGTGGTGGTGGTTGAGTTTGTGGTATTGGTGTTGTTGGTAGTGGTGGCGACGACAATGGTGGTGGTGGCGGCGACGGTGGGGTGGTGGTTGTGGTTGTAGTGGTGCTTGTAATGGTGGTCGTAGTGGTGGTGATGCTGGTAGTGGCAGTGTTGGCAACGGCTATGGTGGTGCTGGTAGTGATAGTGGTAGAGGTGCAGGTGGTGGTTGTGATAGTGGTAGAGGTGCAGGCGGTGGTGGTAGTGGTTGTAGTGGTTATGGTTGTGGTGGTGGTGGTGGTGGGAGTGGTGGTGGTGGTGACGGTGGTTAAGTTAGTGGTGGTGGTGGCGGTGGTGGCGGCGGTGGCGGTAGCGTCAGCGGTGGTGGTGGTAGTGGTTATTCTTGTGGTAGTGGTGGTGGCGGTGACGATATCAGCGATGGTGGTGGTGGTTGCGGTGGTGGACGTGATGGTGGTGGCGGCGACGGTGGTAGTGGTGGTGGTGGCGTTGGTGCTGGTGCTGGTAGTGCTGGTGGTAATGGAGATGATGGTGGTGGTGGCGGCAGCGGTGGTGGTAGTGGTAGTGGTGGTTGTGGTTGTACAAGTGGTGGTTGAAATTCTTTACCTGTACTTACTGCTTCTACAGTTTAACTCATTCGGTAGATGTTGTTTTTCTTTATTGATACGGGGACGTACGATAATGTCATGAACTGAGGAGAATTCCTTGATTATGTTAATACCGCCTAGGGATAGGGGTAGGACTATCAATTGTATTTTGCTTCCGCAAATTATGCATTACTAGTTACTAGGGGAGGCTAGGGATAGCAAGCCGGTAATTAGTAATAGGCTCTTTTCACCAAGGGATTGGGTTAAGGGTAGACCAAGAAAGTTTGCATGGCAATATGATAAATAAGCAAACTAACTAAGAAGACTAGATATATGAGGGTGGATAAGATGAAATTGTAAACCCCAACAACCTCATTCCTTCATAGTTTCTCTCGTCAATTGAATTCCTGCATTTGCATATTTATTTCTGTTTTGCATTTAAACAATTAAAATTATTTTCTTTACTCAAGTCTGACATGATTAGTTTACACGAAAGATGAGGCCTTAAGAATCCTTTGGGAAGAATGATATTGGGTTTACCAATTTTTATTACTTGATACGATCTGGTACACATGCCAGGGGTTTAACAAGTTTTTGGCGCCGTTGCCGGGGACTCTTGGTTTAACTTTTTTTGAGTAGTGTAAATTGATTAATTTTGACTTGATTGTTAATATTTGTATATATTTTTTTTTATAAAAGTGCTACTAGGGTTTATGTTTCTTGTACATGCAACAGGAGGCTAGACATACTAGGAGCAAGAAAAATAACCAACCTCTTCTTGACGGCTTAACTGAGACAAGGGGAAGAAAGAGAGTCAAACGCCCATCTAGGGATTTATTCCCTTCTCCTAGCAGATTATTGTCACCTTCACCAGATAAAAGAATAGGGGAGATGGCAGAACAATTTCCTCCAAGATGCACATTGGCGGATTAATCTAATGCTATAGGTCCTTTTCACTTTAACAGCATAGCCATGCCTACGGATCAAACGACCAGCATGGTGATGAATTCAGGCAGCAACAACCTTCACCTTTGTGGCAGCAGGTCACCCATTTCACAGAGGTTGTCAGAGACTTAAATGATAGATTTGATAAATTCTTGAAGGTTTATGAGTTTAATCAAGCAGGTAATCAAGCGAGCATTCGATCTTTAGAGATGCAAGTCGGGCAGTTGTCAAAAAGGGTAGATACCACTGAGAAGCACCAATTTAGGGCTAACACTGATGTTAACCCTAAAGAGGAATGTAAAGCTGTTGTTACAAGAAGTAAGCGAAAAGTTGAAAGGGAAGTTGTGGAGATTGGAAGCAGTGATGAGGAAGAGGAAAGAAGAGAAGACATTGAAATAAGCAGCAGTGAAGGTGATGGCATCGCTCCAGCCAGGGATGTGCATTTAATTGCAGTGAAGGTATGAATATTCGGACCAGAAGCAACGGAGGAGGTGGCTTGGGTTTTGGCAGCCAGGTGAAACAGTGATTTAGATGATGGAGGAAGAGTTGTTTGGTGGTGTGAGACTAGCTCAGGCAGCCTTCCACTGGAAGGAAGCTAGATGGAGAATGGAAAGCTCAAATGAAGATGACTTTTGGGAGAATTCAGTGTGATGGAAATGCATCAGCAAAGCAAATTCATATAACATCCAAAAGTGCCTACAAGGTGATGCCATGGTGGGTTTTATAGCTTAACCCACTTGGCTGTATGAATGAAACGGAAATCCGTGAAAAGTGGATCTAAGTCCCACCGGTCATAGCATGCAACATGTGAGAAAATGCAATTGTGCATGTGGCCACGTGATGAATTAAATTTTATGTGCCTTCATGATGCAGCCCCTTGCTCGCTAAACTCACCCCCCTCCTTTGTGGGAATGACTCTTTTACCCTTCTCCATGTTTTGGTACTTTGACAACATCTTCTTGGTCTCCAATCTTCCATCCAAAAATAGCAAAGAGTACTTGACCTTTGGAAGAGTGCTCATCTTGAAGCTTCTTGATCATCCCTCTTGTGATAGGTCCTATGGTGCTAGGCCTTCTTGTATCAGAAGGTGAGAGAGAAGAGGAGGAAAAATTCAGTCACAATGGACAATTTATAGAAAATCAAGTGACTGTGGTGCCTTCTGTAATCCAACAAATTCCTGCAAGGATGAAATTTTATCTTGGAGATATGATAGATTTGGATACAGATGAAGATGAGCAAGAATTTGAAGTTCAACCTCCAAAAAGGAATTATCCGCTTAAGGTAAAAGATCCAGGTTGTTTGACACGTTCATGTATTATAAATGATGTTGAGGTAGAAGGAGCCATGATAGACTCTGGATCCAGCATTAATATGATGCCTGGACGGTTCTTGAGAAAGATTGGAGGGTTGACATTAAAACCGTCTAATCTTACTGTAACGGTGGCGGATGGTTCCAGTAAAAAGGCACTAGGTATGGTGGAAGATGTGGTTGTGCGTGTGGAGCAACTGGAGTTTTTGGCTGACATTCTAGTTATGGGCATTGAGGATGATGAGAGGATTCCAATTATTCTTGGAAGACCTTTCATGGCTATGTCTAAAATGCTCATTAGTGCCCATGATGGAAGAATCATGATGCGAGATAAGAAGAATGTGCTCTTACATACTGGTTCTAAAGGGAACAATATTAGAATAAAGAAAAGATCCAGATTCAGAAAGTCAAGAAGAGAAGCTGCATCAGAAGAAAGCATGACAGGTATCAATTCTAACAATTGTAATGTTTTACAGGTACCTAAAAATGAGGAGGTTGATAAAGGAGGAACAATTCACTCAGAAGATATACCACTTCCACGAGGCTCACAGGTAAGATTCAAGAAGAGGAAGTGGATTGTTGAAAATATCAAAGAAGATGGCAAGGTAGAGATCAGAAAACCATTTACTAAAGCCATCAAAAGAGTGGATAGAAGGCAACTAATGAGTTGGGAGGATGAAAATCCCAACCGAGATGGAAAGACTTGAAGATATTTAATTTTATCCCATTTGTTGCAGAACAATTTTTTTTTAGAATAGGTTTATTCTGGTTATGTAAGTTGATGGATTTTTAAACACTTTTTGGGTAGCATCTACTGAGGGATGCTAAATTTTTATGTATCCACTGAAGGATATAGGAAGGTACACCTACTGATGGGTGTTGGCAAGATTCGCACTTACTGATGAGTTTTAAACAGGTTTGGGTCAGGCTTGTGACGTTAAACAAGCGCTATTGGGAGGCAACCCAGGTATTTTTTTTCTTTTTCTTTTGAACTTTGAATTTGTAGAATAGGTTGAACTTTTATTTTGTGTCTATGCTTGGCTTGTACAATGGTTCTGATGGTAGTACTAAAAATGCATGACAAGTATTGGATAATGATTGAATGTGGTTGACTGAGAATGTATGTGTGTTGATATCCAGTTAAATGATTCACTAATTATATGCATAGATGTGTTGTGGTTCATGATTGTGATTGTGATGCTAAGCAGGATAAATGAATGATGTGAGAGAGAGCATGTATGTGAGGTTTTGAGCTCCAGAGTTCTTACTGATATATGTATTGTTCACAGGGAATCATGAATGATATTCCCTTAGTCTTGATAATTGATTGATTTGCATGCTTATGTTATATGATCAAGGCCATGTTTGGAAGCCCTTATTTAGCCAAAAATTTCACCCAACAAGTTTAAAATTTTATACCCTTTTTGAACCTTGGCCTTAAACAGGATGATAACCCTTGATTTGAAATTATTTATCTTGAGTAGGGTTGAGAATAATCATATGTGATGAAAAGGTTCAAGTTTGGGGTTGTATGGGGAAAATTGAAAGGCAAAAGAAGAGCATTGAGTTCAAGTATTGAAAAGAAAAAATGCATGAGTAAAGAAAAAAAAAGCATGAAAAGGAACTCAATGCAAAATTGATAAAAAGGGAAGAAGTTGGGAATAAATGAGTTTGGTTATAGAGAGAGTTTAAACTTGAACCTTTTCAATGATGAAATAACTCTCTTAACTCAAGGATTTTGCAATCTAGAAAAACCAAATTTTCTTGATAGCCTAGCCTTATTATAAGCCTTGGAAAAGTCCTTGTGATGATATTTGCATGGAAGGATTTTGATTGTTTTAGATAAATGGCAATATTGTTTTATATGACATGTGAATAATAAAGAGTGGAGTGATTCCTTAAACCACTTGAATGATTGAGTGAAACACTTGCTTGGTAAGAATTGGTGAAATCCATGTTTACATCTATGCTTAGTGAATTGATCCTTCATGAATAAAACATCTGTTGGGAAATATTGGAGTAGGTGAACTAGATTGGATTGAAAGCATGCTTGCATCTTGGTAGGATTCCACTGAAAATATGAATTAACTTGTCATGAAGAAAAGGGTTTTGAAAAGTGTAGAACTACTTGATGAAAAATTGGAAGGCCAAGTCTTGTTTTGTTTTGCTTGAGGACAAGCAAAGTTTTAAGTTTGGGGTTGTGATAACGGTCTCAAAACCGTTATTTTCATGCATAAATTTGATATTAAAACACATCCTTTGTAGCTTAAAATGAGCTTTGAATCAAGTAAAACTCTTAAGTTGTGTTACATGAGAGTAAAACTCTTATGCTTGTTTTGCATTGTTTTGCAGGGTTTTTGATGAAAATGGAAGATGGCAATGAAGTAGGAAGGTCATAGACTCAAGAATGAAGGAGAACTGCTGTCTGGCACCCAGGCGGTGACGCTGAGCGTCCAGAGCGACAAGAGGCAAACCGCTCAGCGGTCATTTCTGGCGCTGGGCGGTGGCTTGTGTTGAGGCAAACCACTGAGCGGCCAATTTTAGCGCCTGGGCGGTTGTTTGTTTTTATATTTTGGATTCTGAGATATTTTCTATTATCTTTTTGGCAAATATATAGCCTTAGTACGAATTCAAATGTAATTCTTTTGGCAGAGAACAAAGTCCACAACAGCTTTACACCTTTGGAGGAGATTTCTTGGATGCTTACGCTCCACTTTATCAATCTAGGGTTTGCTTTTTCCATTCTTCCATTCAATTCATCTAGTTTCACCATGATTATGGTGAACTAAACCCTTAGCTGTTGGGGAACAGTGTAATCTTTTGAAACTCTCATATATTGAAATTCTTGTTTACTTTATATGCTTGCATATGCTTGATTTATCAATTGTTGGGTTCTTTACCTGTACTTAATGCTTCTACAGTTTAACTCATTCGGTAGATGTTGTTATTCTTTATTGATACGGGGACGTATGGTAATGTCATGAACTAGGGAGAATTCCTTGATTATGTTAATACCGCCTAGGGATAGGGGTAGGACGATCAATTGTATTTTGCTTCCGCTCATTATGCATTATTAGTTACTAGGGGAGGCTAGGGATAACAAGCCGGTAATTAGTAATAGGCTCATTTCACCAAGGGATTGGGTGAAGGGTAGACCAAGAAAGTTTGCATGGCAATATGATAAATAAGCAAAGTAAATAAGAAGAGTAGATATATGAGGGTGGATAAGATGAAATTGTAAACCCCAACAACCTCATTCATTCATAGTTTCTCTCGTCAATTGAATTCATGCATTTGCATATTTATTTATGTTTTGCATTTAAACAATTAAAATTTTATTCTTTACTCAAGTCTTACATGATTAGTTTACACGAAAGATGAGGCCTTAAGAGTCCTTTGGGAAGAACGATATTGGGTTTACCAATTTTTATTACTTGATACGATCTGGTACACTTGCCAAGGGTTTAACATGGTGGTCGTTGTAGTGGTGGTTGTAGTGGTGGTGGTGGTGGTGCTGGGGGCAACGGTGGTGGTGCTGGTGTTGGTGTTGGTTGAGTTAGTGGTGGTGGTGGTGGTAGTGGTGGCGTAGACGACGGAGGTGGTTGCGGTGGTAATGGTGATTTAGGTGGGGGTGGCGGCAATGATGGCAGAGGGGTGGTGGTGGTGGTGGTGGCGGTGGCAGTGGCGGCGATGACGGTGGTGATTGTGGTGGTTGTGGTTGTGGTTGTAGAGTGGTGGTGGTGACAGCGGTTGCAGTGATGGTGGTGGCGGTGGTTGTGGTGGCGGTGGCGGTGGTGGTGGTTGTGGTGGTGGTTGTAGTGGTTGGTGTAGTGGTCGTTATGGTGGTCGCGGCGACGGTGGTAGTGGTTGTGGTGGTGGTGGGAGTGGTGGTCGCAGTTGTGGTGGTAGTGGTGGTGGTCGTTGAGTTAATGGGAGTGATGTTGCTGGGAGTGGTGTTGCTGGGAGTGGTGGCAGCAACGACGATGGCAGCGGCGGTGGGGTTGGTGGTGGTGGCGTCTACGGTGGTGGCGATGACGATGGTGGTGGTGGTGGTTGGTGGTGGTTGTGGTTGTGGTGGTGGTGGTGGTGGTTGTTGTTGTGGTGTTAGTGGTGGTGGTCTTAGTGGTCTTGGTGGTGGTGGGGGTTGGTGGTGGTGGTGGCGGTGGCGGTGGCGGTGGTGGTGGTGGTGGTAGTAGTTGTAGTGGTCGTGGTTGTGGTTGTAGTGGTGGTGGTAGCGGCGATAGTGATGGTGGTTGTGGTTGTGGTTGTGGTTGAAGCAGTGGTGTTAGCAGCGACGGTTGTAGTGGTAGTGGTGGTGGTGGTGGTGGCGACGGCGGTGCTGGTGGCGACGGCGGTGCTGGTGGTTGTGGTAGTAGTGGTGGTGGTGATGGTGGTGGTGGTGGTTGTGATGGTGGTGGTGCTGGTTGTAGTGGTCGCGGTAGAACCGATGGTGGTAGTGGTGGTGGTGGTGGTGGTGGCAGTGGTGGTAGTGGTGGCGGTGGTGGTGGTGGTGCTAGTGCTTGTTGTGGTGTTAGTGGTGGTGGTCTTAGTGGTCGTGGTTAGGGTGGTGGGGGGGCGGTGGTGGCGGTGGCGGTGGCGGCGGTGGCGGTGGTGGCGGTGGCGGTGGTGGTGGTGGTGGTGGCGACAACGGTGGCGGCGGTGGTGGTGGTGGTGGTGGTAGCGGAGGTGGCGGCGAAGGTGGTGGGGGTGGTGGTTGTGGTGGTTGTGGAGGTTGTGGTGGTGGTGGTCGTTGTGGTTGTGCTGGTGTTACTAGTGGTGGCAGCAGCGGTGGCGGTGGTGGTGGAGGTGGTGCGGTGGTGGTGGTGGTGCTGTTAGTGGTAGTTGTGTTAGTTGTGGTTGTGGTGGTGGTGGCTGCGGGGGTGGGGGGGTTGGGGGGCCAGCGGTAGCGACCATGATGATGGTGGTTGTAGTTGTGGTTCTAGTAGTGGTGGTAGCGGCGACGTTGGTAGTGGTAGTGGTAGTGGTGGTGGCGGTGACGGCGGTGCTGGTGGTTGTGGTCGTGGTTGTAGTGGTGGTTGTAGTGGTGGTGGTGGTGATGGTGGTGGTGCAGCTGGTGGTGGTGGTGTTGGCAATGGTGGTGTCAGTGGTGGTGGTGGTTTTGGTGGTAATGGTGGCGGCGACGGTGGCGGCGACGGTGGTGGGGTTTGTGGTTCTTGTGGTGGTGGTGGTGGTGGCGGTGGTCATGGTGGTCGTGGTGGTCGTTGTGGTGTTAGTGGTGGTGCTGGTGTTGTTGGTGGTGGCGGCAGCGGTGGCAGTGGTGGTGGAGGTGGTACGGAGGCGGTGGTGCTGGTGGTGGTGATGTTAGTGGTAGTGGTGTTAGTTGTGGTGGTGGTGGTGGTGGCGGCGGGGGGGTGGTGGTGATGGTGGGGACGGCGGGGACGGCGACAGTGATGGTGGTGGCTTTTGTTGTTGTTGTGGTTGTGGTTATAGCAGTGGTGGTGGCGGCAGCGGTGGTAGTGATGGTGGTGGTGGTGGCGACGACGGTGGTGGTTGTTGTACTGGTGGTTGTAGTGGTGGTCGTGGTGGTGCTGGTGGCAACGGTGCTGCTGGTGGTGGTGGTTGTAGTTGAATTAGTGGTGGTGGTGGTGCTGGTAGTGGTGGCGTCAACGACAGAGGTGGTGGTGGTCATGGTGGTGGGGGTCGTGGCGACGATGCCGGTGGGGTGGTGGTGGTGGTGGCGGTGGCGGTGGCAGCGATCGTGATGGTGGAGGTGGTTTTGCTGGTTGTTGTTGTGGTTATAGCAGTGGTGGTGGTGACGGTGGTGGTGACGGCGGTGGCAGTGATGGTGGTGGTGGTGGTGGTGGCGACGGTGGTAGTGGTGGTGGTGGTCGTTGAGTTAGTGGTAGTGGAGCTGCTGGTAGCGGTGACTGCGGCGACGACGACGGCGGTGGTAGGGGTTTTGTTGGTGGCGTTAACGGTGGCGGCGACGGTGATGGTGGTGGTGGTTGTGGTCGTGGTTGTAGTGGTGGTTGTAGTGGTGGTTGTAGTGGTGGTTGTAGTGGTGGTGGTGGTGGTGGCGACGGTTGTGTTGGTGGTGGTGGTGGCGATTGTGGTGGCAGCGATGGTGGCAGTGGTGGTGGTTGCGGTGGTGATGGTGGTGGTGGTGGCGATGGTGGTATTAGTGCATGGTGGTGGTTTTGGTGGTGGTGGTGACAGCGGAGGTGGCGGCGATTGTGGTGGGGGTGGTGGTTGTGGTTGTTGTAAAGGTTGTGGTGGTGGTGGTGGTCGTTGTTGTGGTGGTGGTGGTACTGGTGGTGGGAGCGGCGGTGGCGGTGGTGGTGGAGGTGGTGCGGTGGTGGTGGTAGTGCTATTAGTGGTAGTGGTGTTAGTTGTGGTTGTGGTGGATGTGGCTGCGGGGGTGGGGGCGTTAGCGGGGGTGGCGGTAGCGGTGATGATAATTGTGGTGGTAGTTGTGGTCGTTGTAGTTGTGGTTCTAGCAGTGGTGGTAGCGGCAGCGGTGGTAGTGGTAGTGGTGGTGGTGGTGGCGATGACGGCAGTGCTGGTGGTTGTGGTCGTGGTTGTAGTGGTGCTTGTAGTGGTGGTGGTGGTGGTGGCGACGGTCGTGGTGGTGGTGGTGGTGGCGATTGTTGTGGCGGCGATGGTGGCAGTGGTGGTGGTGGTGGTGTAGCTGGTGGTGGTGGTGGCGGTGGTGGTGGTGGTGGTGTTGTCGTTGGTGGTGTCAGTGGTGGTGGTGGTGGTTTTGGTTGTGGTGGTGGCGGCGACGGTGGCAGCGACGGTGGTGGTTATTGTGGTGATGGTGGTTGTGGTGGTGGTGCCGGTGGTCATGGTGGTCGTGGTGGTCGTTGTGGTGTTAGTGGTGGTGGTGGTGTTGTTGGTGGTGGCGACGTCGACGGTAGTGGTGGTGGAGGTGGTAAGGTGGCGGTGGTGCTGGTGGTGGTGCTGTTAGTGGTAGTGGTGTTAGTTCTGGTGGTGGTGGTGGTGGTGGTTGAGTTAGTGGTGGTGGTGGTGCTGGTAGTGGTGGCGTCAATGACGGAGGTGGTGGTGGTTATAGTGGTTGGGGTGGCGGCGACGATGGCGGTGGGGTGGTGGTGGTGGTGGTGGCTGTGGCGGTGCTGGTGGCGGCGACCGTGATGGTGGAGGTGGTTTTGGTGGTTGTTGTTGTGGTTGTAGCAGTGGTGGTGGTGACGGTGGTGGCAGTGATGATGGTGGTGGTGGTTGTGGTGGCGGTGGTTGTGGTGGATGTTATGTTGGTAGTTGTAGTGGTGTTTATAGTGGTTGTTGTGGTGGTGGTGGTGGTGGTCGTTGAGTTAGTGGTAGTGGTGCTGCTGGTAGCGGTGGCGGCGACGACGACAACGGCGGTGGTGGAGGTTTTGGAGGTGGCGGTGCTGGTAGTGGTGCCGTCAGCGACGGCGATTGTGGTTGTTGATAGCTCCATCCTTGAGCTATGCAGCATTTCCGTGAGATTTGGAGGTTGGAAATTGCAAATAGAAGATGAAAACTCAATGGATGATGACTGAAACAGCAGCAGTGAAGGCAGATTCCAGTGCAGTTCGGTTGAACATTTTCAATGGTTGGTGAGTGCAGTTTGGCAGCGGAGGAAGATGTGAGGAGTGGCTGTTGGAGTGAAGGCAGTGCTTGGATGAAGGGATGCAACTCAGACGGCCTTCCACTCAAGGAAGGAAGTTGCAATGGAGAAACTAAGCATGGGAGGACTTCTGAATTTAAGAAGAGGCTGGATATTTCAGCAGAGTAATCTTATATCATTCAAAAGTGATTACAAGGTGCTACCATGGGGGTTTTATAGAAGCAATCCCTTGGCCGTATGTGATATGCATGATCCGTGAAAAGTGGATCTCATTTCCACCGGTCTAGCATATTAAACGTGTGAGAAAAATGCATTTAATCACGTGGAAACATGCTGAATTAAATTTGATGTTGCAGCCCCTTGCTTGCTAAGCTCACCCCCCCTCCTTTGTAGAAATGACTCTTTTACCCTTCTCCATGTTTTGGTACTTTGACAACATCTTCTTGGTCTCCAATTTTCCATCCAAAAATAGCAAAGAGTACTTGACCTTTGGGAGAGTGCTCATCTTGAAGTTTCTTGATCATTCCTCTTGTGATAGGTCCTATGGTGTTAGGCCTTCTTGTATCATCCCCTCCTTCTTTAGAGGGATTTGTCCTCAAATCCATAGGATCTTCATCTTCACTTTCATAACCTGCAAAAGGTTTAAGGTCAGATACATTGAAGGTAGCATGAACACTATATTCAGGAGGAAGATCAAGTTGATATGCATTGTTATTAATCCTCCTTATGACTCTAAAAGGTCCATCTCCTCTAGGATTGAGTTTGGATTTTCTTATGTGAGGAAATCTTTCCTTTCTAAGATGAACCCAAACTAAATCTCCTTCATTGAAGATTAACTCTTTCTTGCCCTTATTATGTTGCTTGGCATATTTCAGATTTTGTTGTTGAATTTGATTGCTAACCCTTTGATGTAATTCTTTGATAAACTTAGATTTAGATACCCCATCTTGATGAACAAAATCAATAGAACTTGGAAGGGGTATTAAATCCATAGGAGTTAAAGGGTTAAAACCATAGACAACCTCAAAAGGAGACAATTTAGTAATTCCATGAACTACTCTATTGTATGCAAACTCAACATGAGGTAGGTACTCATCCCAAGATTTGTGATTTCCTTTAAGAATTACCCTTAGTAAAGTGGAAAGAGATCTATTGACTACTTCAGTTTGACCATCTGTTTGAGGATGGCAAGTAGTAGAAAAAGATAACTTAGTCCCTAATCTAGACCATAAGGTCCTCCAAAAGTGACTAAGAAATTTTGTATCTCGATCCGAAACTATTACTTTAGGTAACCCATGAAGTTTTACCACATCTCTAAAGAATAACTTTGCAATGTTGCTTGCATCATCTACTTTGTGGCAAGGTATAAAATGAGCCATTTTACTAAATCTATCCACTACCACAAAGATAGAATCACAACCCCTAGAAGTTTTAGGAAGTCCTAGCACAAAATCCATACTTATCTCTTCCCAAGGGGTGGAAGCAACATTCAAAGGAGTATAAAGTCCATGAGGCATTGACTTAGATTTAGCTTCTAAACAAGTTATACACTTAAAGCAATGCCTTTGAACATCCCTTCTCATATGAGGCCAAAAGAATTTTTCTTTCAACATGGCAAGGGTCTTTTCTACCCCAAAATGTCCCATTAATCCTCCCTCATGTGTCTCTTTAACAAGGAGTTTTCTATGTGAACCTTGAGGAATGCAAATTTTTCCTTCTTTAAAAAGATACCCTTCTTTCACATAGAATCCTCCTTGAGGCTTATTGAGACATTCCTCATAAATATGAGCAAAATCAGGATCTTGTGAATACAATTCAAGAATGTTATTAAACCCAAGAATTTGAGCTCCCAATGTGGCTAAGAGATTAATTTTCCTTGACAAAGCATCAGCCACGACATTGGATTTTCCTTTCTTGTATTTAATAACATAAGTGAATTGTTCAATGAATTCCAACCATTTAGCATGTCTCTTTTGTAACTTGTGTTGACTCTTCAAATACTTAAGTGATTCATGATCACTATGAATGATAAACTCCTTGGCAACAAGGTAATGTTCCCAAGTTTGAAGAGCCCTCACAAGTGCATAGAGTTCCTTGTCATAGGTGGGGTAATTACAAGAAGCACCATGAAGTTTTTCACTAAAATATGCAATTGGGTGGCCTTCTTGTAATAACACTGCACCTATGCCAAATCCTGAAGCATCACATTCTAGCTCAAAAGTTTTGGAAAAATTTGGTAAAGCTAGAATGGGTGCTTGTGTGAGCTTCTCTTTGAGTAGCTCAAAAGCTTTTTGTTGTTTTTCTCCCCAATGAAATGTAACATCCTTTTTCACCAACTCATTGAGGGGTGAAGCAAGACTAGAGAAATTAGGAACAAATCTTCTATAAAAACTTGCCAACCCAAAGAAGAAGATATGAAGCTTGCTCAACTTGAAGGGTATTAAGTAAAGTCTTTTTGGTTAAAAGAACTTCATGTTGAGTAACCTTAGATGGTACACTTGTCTCTTTACTCTCCTTTCTTTTTGACTTTTTCTTTTGGCCATGTTCTTGCCTTCTTAAAGACTTCATTTGTGCTTGATCCTTAGCCACTTGGTTAGGAGTTAGAGGATGAAGCACAAACTTTTTGTCCTTTTGATGGATAGTGATAGTATTAGTTAGACCATGATGGATAGTTTGATGATCAAATTGCCATGGTCTCCCTAATAACACATGACATGCTTCCATGGGAACTATATCACATAAAACTTCATCTTTGAAGTTCCCAATGGAAAATGCCAACTTCACTTGATTCTTGACTATTATATCCCCATCTTCATTTAGCCAATGAAGTTTATAAGGTTTTGGATGGGGTATAATATCAAGTTTCAATTTCTCAACCAACCTTGTACTACATCAATTGCAACAAGAACCACTATCAACAATGACAGAACAATGATTTTCTTGAATTTTACACCTTGTATGAAAGATGTTCTCTCTTTGTGATAGGTGTTCTAGACTTGATTGGTTGCTAAGGATTCTTCTTACCATGAGAAGTTGCCCATCATCAGCATATATTTCCTCTTCTTTTTCTTCTTCCTCACTCTCACGTTCACTAGTTGGGGTGTCACTTTCACTACTATATATGTCCTTACCTTTTAAAATGATATTTCTCTTTGTAGGACATTGAGTAGCTACATGACCCCTTCCTAGACATTTGAAGCACTTGATCTCACTTGTTCTTGTGTGTGAGGGTGTTTCTTTCTTGGGTCTCTCTTCTATTTTGGCTAGAGGTTTAAATGGCTCTTTTTCTTTGAAAACTTTCTTTTCAAAAGTAGATTGAACTTGAATTCTTTTTGAAGAAGATTTCCTCAAGTTTTGTTGTTCTACCTTTATACACATTTGAACAAGATCATTCAAATCTCTATAAGGTAGAAGTTCAACCCTATCTCTTATGTCAAAATTGAGCCCACTTAAAAATCTGGCCAAAGTAATTTCTGGACCCTCCACTATGCCTGCTCTCATCATATATAACTCCATCTTTTGTCTATATTCCTCAACTGTCATAGACCTTTGTTGTAACCTTTGGAGTTTATCCATGAGTTCCCTATTGTAGTAGGAGGGAATGTGCCTCCTTCTAAGGGCAGACTTAAGATCATTCCAATAATGGATGGGAGGAGCTTGATGTCTAAGCCTCTCTTGGACTAAGGCAGTCCACCAATACATTGCATACCCTTGAAAGCTTAGGGTAGCTAGAGAAACCTTTCTCTCTTCACTTACTTGGTGGCAAGCAAATAATTGTTCCACCTTCATTTCCCAATCAAGATAAGCCTCAACATTATCCTTTCCATGGAAGTGAGGCAACACAATATTGACTTCTCTAGGGGGTGGAGGTGCATGAGAAGTTCTCCTATGCCTCCTAGAAGTAGAAGGTTGATGAGGGTAATAATCACCCATACTCAAAGAATGCCCTCCCTCTTGAGAATTTTCACTCTGACTTCCCCTAGATTTACTTGCCCTTATCAATCTCAATTCATCTTGAATAACAGCATTTTGAAGCTCTCTATTGATTTTCTCTTCTTTTATTTCCCTTCTCATTTCCTTGAATTCATTAACTAAAACTTGAAGAGAAACATTTTCTTTTTCACTATCACTAAGCCTAGGAGAATGTCTTCTAGACATTATAGTGGACTTAAATGTTATTCTTGAAATAAAGACTAAAGATTTTCACTTGAAAGCAATATTCCAGGTAAGGGTGGTGAACCACTAGGGTCACTTAATAACCATGCCTTGTCCTTGCCAAATATGCTTCTAGCTACTTACTAAAGTCCTTAGATCAAAATCACTCTTAAATCCACTTAAGTCTTAAGACCACAAAGAAAACACAAAGAAAAGAAAAACAACAAGGATTGGGACTCTAAAATTCGGACTCTAGGCGCACTCCTAGTCCTTGAATGAAATCAATGAAACTTGAAAGTAAAAGTGAGATCTCCTATGGTGAGGCTTAGACTTTGGATCTAAGACACACTCACCGACTACCCAAATTTTAGGTTGTGAGACTTCTTTGAGTCTAGTTACAAATGAGGGAAGAGCACTTGTGAACTCTAGCACCTCACTTGCTTGGAGTTGAAATTAAAAAAACCAAATAAAATTACAAGACAACTTGGTAAATTGGTAAGGAAAAGATGTGTGCAGCTTTGGCTTCTCAAAACAAAGAATGAACCATGCTTAATTCACACCAAATCTCTCAGCTGCAAGTGATCACTCAAAGCTGGACAATTCTGCTGAATCCAAAAAAAAAAACAATCTGCATTTGCTGCTATAAACCAGACCAAATCTGATGCAGAACTGAATTCCGAAAGGCCTCATTGGCTTTGATTTTCTCAAGCAATGAACTTCCTTTGATGCTTCCTTTCGTGGAGATTAGTCTGAGCTATAATCCACCACTGCAATTCACGTATATTAGTGCTACAATTGTCACCACTGCTGCTGCAATTCACACCCAAAAACCAGTACAGAACAACCTTTTTATCAAACAGGTTGTGTGCAAGAACTTCAAAAATATTGAAATTGAGAAATTAAATGGTAACAAACAAGGTAGCACTTCAAAAAGAACCTAAGAATAGTTCTAGAGTGGATTTAAAAAGCAAGAAACAACTTTAAATCAGAATCATACACGAATTTGCTAAGCTTTGAAAATTGACAAAACTGTTTGATGAAATGCCTGAATGAGTTTCACCAAATTTCTGCACCAGATTTTAAACAGCAACAATGCTATAGACTTCAAACTTTTGAAACTAATGATGCAATGGTCCTAAGTGCCTTTTAACGTATGTAATTTCTCTTTTGAATTGTTATTTTGCTATTTTAAATGGACCATGGCTTTTACTGCATCTAAACATGATGAATCAATCAAGATAATGCAGTGCAGAATTTGACAGAAACCAAAAACCAGCACAGTTTTCTCAGCAGAAATCAGTTTCAATGCAGAAAACAAAAAATGACCAAATGAACAGTACTGCGCCTAGTTATTTTCCAGTGATTCAGACATGTTTTGATGATGATTTATGACTTGTTGGAACTAATTGAATACATCAAAACCGTGTAAAACAGAAAATCATTACTGCAGTACCAGAATTTCAACTGAAATTAGCAACTAGCATGGTCAAATTTTGATTCAAAAGCAATTCTGATTTGAAAACAGAAAATAGGAGTTAGGAATGGTATTTGAAAGTTGCACTAATGCAGAAATTCAGTGTTGAGAATGGTTAGCAATGATCTAATACCAACCACACACAATTATGCAGAATTTGCAATGACAACTATGCATCTCGGCCAAATGATGCTTGAGCACTCTTGCCACATGAAAATCTATTTGGAATCAACTTAGTTCATCTTCCAAATGGTTCAGACCATGAATCAATCAACTGCTACTCAATGGAACAGTAAATGACCATATGAACAGTGGCAAAATGAAGCAAAATTTTCAGAATTAAAATGCTGTAACAGATTTGAGTAAAACAGCACAGATTTGAATTTGAATGGTAGATCTAACACCTGAGCTCATTTCTGAAATATTCATTGCTCTTAATTGGTGTAACTACATTCAAACAACTCAAAACTTTGGAAAAACTTGGTTGAAAACCAGATTTGATGACAAATCAGCAAAAGAACTAACATGACTTAGACAAAACCAGAAATGATGTTTAAATTGCAAATTGGACTCAAACAATTAAGAACAGCCAAATAAAATGAAGGAAACTCAAGCAAAGACAACTAGTAGCCAATGAAATTGAGAGTAGATCCTAAACACAGCAATGATTGATGAAAATCAGTGCAGAATTTTCAGAAAACATCAAGAACAACCAGGAAAATTTGACAGCAAAGAAAATGGAAGAAAACTGGACTTATCTCACGGTTCTAGCTTGAACCTGGCTCATGATACCACTTGATAGCTCCATCCTTGAGCTATGCAGCATTTCCGTGAGATTTGGAGGCTGGAAATTGCAAATGGAAGATGAAAACTTAATGGATGATGACTGAAACAGCAGCAGTGAAGGCAGATTCCAGTGCAGTTCGGTTGAACATTTTCAATGGTTGGTGAGTGCAGTTTGGCAACGGAGGAAGATGTGAGGAGTGGCTGTTGGAGTGAAGGCAGTGCTTGGATGAAGGGATGCAACTCAGACGGCCTTCCACTCAAGGAAGGAAGTTCCAATGGAGAAACTAAGCATGGGGGGACTTCTGAATTTAAGAAGAGGCTGGATATTTCAGCAGAGTAATCTTATATCATTCAAAAGTGATTACAAGGTGCTACCATGGGGGTTTTATAGAAGCAATCCCTTGGCCGTATGTGATATGCATGATCCGTGAAAAGTGGATCTCATTTCCACCGGTCTAGCATATTAAACATGTGAGAAAAATGCATTTAATCACGTGGAAACATGCTGAATTAAATTTGATGTTGCAACCCCTTGCTTGCTAAGCTCACCCCCCCTCCTTTGTAGAAATGACTCTTTTACCCTTCTCCATGTTTTGGTACTTTGACAACATCTTCTTGGTCTCCAATTTTCCATCCAAAAATAGCAAAGAGTACTTGACCTTTGGGAGAGTGCTCATCTTGAAGTTTCCTTATCATTCCTCTTGTGATAGGTCCTATGGTGTTAAGCATTCTTGTATCAGTTGTGGTGGTCATGGTGGTGGTGGGGTGGCGGCGGCGGTGGTGGTAGAGGTGGTAGTGGTGGTGGTGGTGGTGTCGGCAGCAGCGGTAGCAACGATTATGGTGGTGGTGGTGGTGATGGCGGCAGTGGTGGTGGTTGTCATGGTGTTATTCTTCGTGGTGGTGGTGGGTGGCAGTGGTGGTTTTAGGTTGTGGTTGTGGTGGTGGTGGTGGTAGTAGTGGTGTTAGTGGTAGTGGCGGTGGTGCGGGCGGTGGCGGCAGCGGCGGTGGCGGGACGGTTGTGGTGGATACGGCGACGGTGGTGGTGATGGTGGCGGTGGTGGTGGAGGTGGTGGTGGTGGCAATGGTGGTGTTAGTGGTGGTGGTGGTTTTGGTGGTCGTGGTAACGGCGAAGATGGCGGCGACGGTGGTGGGGGTGGTTACGACGGTGGTGGTGGTGGTGATGGTGGCGTCGGCGACTGCTGTGATGGTGGCGGTCATAGTGGTGGGGGTGGCGGGGGCGTTGACAGTGGGGGTGATGGAGGTGGTGGTGGTGGTGATGGTGGTGGGGGTGGCAGCGGCGGTAGCGAGGGAGGTGGTGGTGGTGGTGGTGATGGTGGTGTCGGTGGCAGCGGTGGCTGCGATTGTAGTGGTGGTGATGGCGGTGGTGGCGATAGTGGCAGTGATGCTTGTTGTTGTGGTGTTAGTGGTTGTGGTCTTAGTGGTTGTGGTTTTGGTGGTGAGGAGGGGGGGCGGCGGTGGTTGGGGCGGTGGTGGTGGTGGTGATGGCGGCGACGGTATCAGCGGTGGTGGTGGTGGTGGTGGCGTCGGGTGCGGGGGTGGCGACAGGGGTGGCGGGAGTGGTGGCATTGGCGGTCGTGGTGGTGGCAGTGGCGGCGGCGGCGGTACTGTTGGTGGTGGTGGTGGCATTGCTTTGGTGGCGATGACGGTGGCAGTGGTTATGGTGGTGGTGGTGGTCGTGGTCGTGGTGGTCATTTTGGTGTTAGTGGTGGTGGTGGTGGTGGCGTTGGCGGTGGCAGTGGTTACGGTGGTGGTGGCGGTGGTGGTCGACGTGGTGCGGTGGCGGTGGTGGTGGCGGTGGTGGTGGTGGTGGCGGTGGGGGTGGCGATGGTGGTGGTGCGGGTAGTGGTGGTGGTGGCGGCGGCAGTGGTGGTTGTGGTGGTGGTTGTTGTGGTGTTAATAGTGGTGGTCTTAGTTGTCGTGGTGGTGGTGGTAGTTGTGGTGGCGTTGATCGTGGTGGTGGTGGTGGTGGCGGCGGTGGTGGTGGTGGTGGTGGTGGTGGCGGTGGGGTTGGCGATGGTGGTGGTACGGGTAGTGGTGGTGGTGGCGGCGACAGTGGTGGTTGTGGTGGTGGTTGTTGTGGTGTTAATAGTGGTGGTCTTAGTTGTCGTGGTGGTGGTGGGGGGGGGGCGGCGGTGGCGATGGCGGTGGGGGTAGTGGTGATGGCGGTGGTGGTAGTGGTGATGGCGGTGGCGGTGGCGGCGACGGTGGTGGTGGTGGTGGTTGTGGCGGTGGCGGTGGAGGTGACTATGGTGGTGGTGGTGGTGCTAGTGCTGGTGGGTGCGCTAGTGTAGTGGTGGTGGTTGTGGTAGTGGCAGTGGCGGTGGTGGTGGTGGTGTTGGAGGTGGTGGTGGTGGTGGTGGTGGTGGTGGTGGGGTTGGTGGTGGTGGGGTTGGTGGTGGTGGTTGAAGTAGTGGCGGTGGCGGCGGTGGTAGCGATGGTGGTGTTGGTGTGGTGATGGCGGTGTTGGTTGTTGTGGTGGTGGTGGTGGCGTTTGTGGTGGTGGCGGTGGTGGTGGTGGTGATGATAGTGGTGGGTGTGGTGATGGCGGTGGTGGTGAGGATGGTAGTGGTGGTGGTGGTGGTGACAACAACGGTGGTGGTGCAGGTGGTGGTGGTGGTGGTGGTTGTGGTGGTGGTGACAGTGGCAGTGTCGGTGACGGTGATGGTTGTGGTGGTTGTGGTTATGGTTGTAGTAGTGGTGATGGCGATATCGGTGGCAATAGTGGTGGTGGTGGTTTTTGTAGTGATGGGTGTAGTGGTCGTTGTGGTGGTGGTGGTGGTGACAACGGTGGTGGTGGTGGTGGTGGTGGCAGCGACGGTGGCGGAGGGGAGGGGTGGTGCTGGTGGTAGGGGTGGCGACAGCGGTGGCGGAGGGGGTGGTGGTGGTGGTGGCGAAATCGGTGGCGGTGATGGTGGTGATGGTGGTGGTGGTGGTGGTGGTGGCGGTGCTGGTGGTGGTGGCATTGGTGGCGGTGCTGGTGGTGTTTGCGGTAGTGGCGATGGTGGCAGTGCTGGTAGTGGTAGTGGTGATGGTGGTGGCGATGGTGGTGGCAACGGTGATAGTGTTTGTGGTTATGGTGGTAGTGGTGACAACAGCAGCGGTGGTGGTTGCAGCGGCGGCGGTCGCAGTGGCGGTCGTGGTGGCGGCGGCAGCGGCGACAACGGTGGTGGTGATGGGAGTGGTAGTGGTGGTGGTGGTGGTTGCGCCGACGGCGGTGGCGGTTGTAGTGGTGGTGACGGCGGTGATGGCAGTGGTCGTCGTGGTGGTTGTGGTGGTGGTGGTGGTGGTACTGGTGGCGGGGTTGGCGGCGGCGGCGAAAGTGGTTATGATGGTGGTAGTGGTGGTGGTGGTGGTGGTGGTGGTGGTGGTGTTGGTGGTGGTAGCATCGGTGGCGTCAAGGGTGATGGTGGTTGTGGTTATGGTGGTTATGGTGGTGCTTGTATCGCTTTAGTGGCTACGGCGATTATGGTCATTTTGGTAGTGGTTATGGTAGACGTGGTGGTTGTGGTGGTCATTTTGGTGTTAGTGGTGGTGGTGGTAGTGGTGGCGGCGGGCGGCGGCGGTGGTGGTCGTGGCGGCGGTGGTTGGATTGGTGGTCGTGGTTGTGGGGGTGGTGATGGTGGTTGAGTTAGTGGTAGTGGTGCTGCTGGTAGTGGTGACAGAGCAAGGCGGCAGCGGTGGTGGTGGTGGTGATGGTGGTGGTGGTGGTGGTGGTGGTTGAGTTAGTGTTGGTGGTTGCGGTGGTAGTAGTGGTGTCGGGGACGGCGATGGCAGTGGTGGTGGTGGTAATGGTAGTGGGGGTGGCGGCGCCGGTGGCGGTAGTGGTGGTGGTGCTAGTAGTGGTGGCGTCGGCGACGGCGGTGGTGGTGGTGGTGAAGATAGTGGTGTTGGTGGCAACGGCGATGGCGGTGAGGGTGGTGGTGGTGGTGGTGGTGGTAGTGGAAGTAACGGTGGCGGAGCTGGTTGTGGTGGTGGTGCTGGTGGTGGTGGTGGCGGTGGCAGTGGCGGTGGCGGTGGCGGCGACGGTGATGGTTGTGGTCGTTGTGGTTGTAGTGGTGGTTGTGATGGTAGTGGTGGCGATGGTGGTGGTAGTGGTGGTGGTGGTGGTGGTTGAGTTAGTGGTGATGGTGGTGATAATCGTGGGGGTGGCGCGCGGTGAGGGTGGTGGTGGTTGTGGTGGTGGTGACCGGTGCGGTGGCGGTGTTGATGGTGCGGGTGGTGGTGGTGGTAGCGGTGGTGGAGGTTGTGGTGGTTTTCGTGGTAGCGGTGGTGGTGGTTGTTTGATCGGCAGTAGTGGCGGTGGCCGCGGTGGTGGTGGTGGTGGTGGTGGCGGTGGCAGTGGCGCTGGCGGCGATGGTGATGGTGGTGGTTGTTGTGGTTATGGTTGTAGCAGTTGTTGTGGCTACGGTGGTGGCAGTGGTGGTGGTGGTGGTTGAGTTAGTGGTAGTGGTGTTGCTGGTAGTGGTGAAGGTGGCGACGGCGGCGGCGGTGGTGTGGGTTGTGGTTGTGGCTGGGGTGGTGGTGGTGGCATCAGTGGTG
>CM050925.1:19668319-19712531 GCA_027742785.1 Vigna reflexopilosa | reverse complement strand
ACCACCACCACCACCACCACCACCACCACCGTCGTCGTCGTCGCCACACCACCACCACCACCATCATCATATAGCCACAACCAATACCACAATCACCACCACCATCGCCGCCGCCACCACTACCACAGCACCACCACCACTAACTCAACTACCACCACCACTACCACCATCGTCACCACCATCACTACCACTACCACCACTACAACAACCACTACAACCACGACCACAACCATGATACCGTCGTCGCCACCACCACCACCACCACAACTACCATGCGCCGCCACCACCACCTACAACCACAACCACAACCACTACAACCACCACCACCACTACCGCCACCGCCCTCCCCCACCACCACCACCACCACCACCACCACCACCACTACACCATCACCACACCACCACCACGCCACCACCGCCATGCCGCCGCACCACCACCACCACCACCACCACCCACCACTAACACCACAACGACCACTACACCCATCACTACCGCCACTGCACCACGCAACCACCATCACCACCACCACTGCCACCGCCGCCGCCACCACCACGCACAACCTCCACCACAACCAATAAAACCACCACCACCACCATTACGACCACTAAGACCACCACCACTAACACCACCACAACCACCACCACCACCACCAGCACCGCCACGCGCCACCACCACCACCACAACCACCAACACCCTCACCACCACCACCGCCACCACCTACCACACACAACCACCACCGCCACCACCACCACCACCACTATCACAACCACCACCACCACCACCACCACCGTCGCACGCCACCATCACCACCACACCACCACCACCACTACAACCACCATACACACCACCACCACAACCACCACACCTCACGAACGCCACCACCACCACCACCACCACTACCGCCGCCGCCACCACCACCACTACACCACAACCACAACCACAACCACCACCACCACCACCCACCACCACCACCATCACACCACCGCCACCACCACCACCACCACCACCACCACACCACACCACCACTACCACCACCACCACCACCACTAACCACCACACCACCACCACCACCACCACCACCACCGTCCACCACCACCACCACAACCACCACTACAACCACCACAACCACCACCACCACAACCACACCGCCGCACCACACCACCACCACCACCACACACCACCGCCACCACCACCACCACCACGCACCACCACAACCACAACCACTCAACCACCACCACCATCACACCACCACCACCACCCCCACCACAACTACCACCACCACCACCACCGCCACTACCACCACCGCCACCACCACCACCAACACCACGCCACCACCACCAACACCACCACCACCACCACCACAACCATCACACCACCAGCCACCACCTGCCACCACTACCACCACCACCTCCGCCACCACCACCACCACCACCACCACCATCACCACCGCCACCACCGCCTCACCACCGCACCACCACCATCACCACCACCACTCCACCACCACCACGCCACCGCCACACCCACCACCACCACCACCGCCACTAACACCACCACCACCGCCACCACCACAACCACCACCAGCACAACAACCACCACCATCGCCACCACCACCACTGCCACAGTCGCGCCACTACCACCACTACCACCACCACCACAACCACCACAACCATCACTGCCACCACCACCACCGCCACCACCACCAACCACCACCACCACCACACCGCCGCCACCACGACCACTACCACACCACCACCACCACTCCACCACTGCCACCACCACCCACCACCACCACCACCACTCACCGTCCACCACCACCACCACCACCACCACCACCACCACCACCACTACCACCACCATCACCACCACCACTACCACCACCTCGCCACCACCACCACCACAACGACAACCACACCACCACTACAACACCACCACAACCACCACTACCGCCACCACCACCACCACCACCACTGCCACCGCCGTCGCCACCACCATACTACCACCACAACCACACCAGCACACCATCACCACCATCGCCGCCACCACCACCACCACTAATACACCAACGCCACCACCACCACCACCGCACCATCACGCACCACCACCACCACGACCACCAATGCCACCACCACAACACACCAGCACCACAAGACCATCAACACCACCGCAACCACCGCCACCGCCACCACCGCCACCACCACCTCCACCACCACCACCACCACCGCCGCCACCACCTCCACCAACACCACCACAACAACCACCACCACCACCACCACCACCACCACCACTACACCGCCACTACCACGACCACCATCACCACCACCACCACTAACACGACCCAGACCACCACAACTACGCCGTCCACCACCTCCACCGCCGCCAGCACAGCACCACCACCATCACAGCCACCGTGTCGCCACCACGCCCACCGCCACTGCCGTGCCGCCACCACCACAACCACAACCACCACCGCCACCGCGTCGCCACCACCACCACCACCACAACCACAACCACCGTCAGCACCACCACCATCACCACCAACACGCACCACCATCACCACCACTGCCACCTTCGCGTCACCGCCGCCACCGCTGTCGCCGCCACCACAACAACCACCAGCACCACCACCGCCGCCATACCACTACCACCACCACAACCACTACTACCATCACCATTGCCGCCACCGCGACGTCACCACAACCACTACATTAACCACCACTACCACTGCAACCACCGCCTCCGAAACCACCACCACCACCACCACAACCATAACCACCACCATCGCCGCCACTACTACTACCACCACCATAACCACTACCACCACCATCATCGCCGCCACCGCTGACGCCACCACCACCACCACCCCCACCACCATCACCATCACCACCACCACCGTCGTCGCTGCCGCCACCACTACCAGCAACACCACTACCACGAACTCATCCACCACCACCACCACCACCATCACCCTCACCACCACCACAACCACCACCACCTCCACCACCACCATAACCACTAAGACCATCGCCACCACCACAACCACCACCACCAACAGTACCACGACCACTATCACCGCCGCTGCCAGCACCACCACCACCACCACTAACACCACCGAGACCACCACGACTATCGTCGTCCCGCCACCGCCGCTGCCGCCACCACCACCATCACTACCATCATTGCCATCGTCGTCGCCACCACCCGAGTGCCACTACCACCACCACCACCGCCGCCAACACGACCACCACCACAACCACAACCACCATCATTGTCGATGCCACCGCCGCTGCCACCACCACCACCACTAGCACCGCCGCCGCCACCACCAGCACCACTACCGCCACTGAGACCACTACCGCCACCGCTGACGCACTGCCACCACCACCATTACCACCAACACAACTTACACCACCATATCACCACCACCAGCACCACCGCTACCGCACCACCACCACCGCCACCGCCGTCGCCACCACCAACACCAACACAACCACTAACACCACAACGACCACCACATCCACCACCACCACTGCCACCACCATCACCGCCACTACCACTACAACCACCACAACCAACACCACCACCACAACCTCCACCCCCACCACCGTCACCGCCATCGCCACCACCACCACCACCACCAAAACCACCACCACTGAAACACCATCGCCACCACCACCACCCACACCACCACAATCGCCACCACCAACACCACCACTGCCACGTCACCGCCACCACCACCGCCACCACCACCACCACCACCGTCGTCGCCACCCCCACCACCACCATTACGCCCCCACCGCCACCATCATCACCACCACCACCACCACTGCCACCGTCGTCGCCACCACAACCACCACCACCACCACCACCATTGTCGCCGCCATCACCAGCACCGCCACTACCACCACTAACACCACCTCGACCACATCCACCACAACCACCACCACCACCGTCCCGCCACCACCACCAGCGAAACCACAGCCACCGCCACCGCCGCCGTAGCCACCACCACCACCACATCCACCACCACGACCGCCGACACCACCTCCACCACCACCACCACCACTACCACCGCCACCGCCACCACCACTGATACAACCACAACCGCAACAACTACAACCACCACTACCATCACCGTCGCCGCCACCGCCGCCCCCACCACCACCCCACCCCCGCCACCACCACCACCACCACCACCACAACTGCCAGCACCATATCCACTGCCACCGCCGTTGCCACCAAAGCGATGCCACCACCACCACAACCACCATAACCACAACCACCATCACCTTCGACGCCACCGCTGCTGCCATCACCACCACCACCATTAGCATCGCCGCCGACGCCACCTCCACCACCACGACCGCCACTGCCACCACTACCGCCACCATTGCCGTCGCCGCCACCACCACCATTACCACCACCACAACTAACACCACCATTATCACCACCACCACCACCACCGCCACCGCACCACCGCCACCACCACCGCCGTCACCACCAACACCAACAAACCACTAACACCACAACGATCACCACGACCACCACGTCCACCACCACCACCACTGTCGCAACCGGAAATCGCGACGGGACGACGATCCAAAAAAAAATGGGTTTGAAAAAAGAGTTTGGAGTCGCCACCATAGTTTATTCTCGAAAACTACGGAAAAAACCATAAAATGATAAGGCAAGGTCTACGAAAACCAGATTTTAGGTTTGGGAGTCGGTCACGTGTAGGGAAGGTATTAGCACCCTACAACGCCTGCCCGAAGGCAGTACCTTTAATTAAATACGCGAATAGGATGTGGTTTTCAGAATCTTTAATTTCCCCTAAAAAGTAAAAATCTAAAGAGACAAAATATATTTTTTTATTTTTTTGTGCCCGACAAGGACTAGCCTTGCTCTTACGTATTCTCAGTCAAACTGAGAAATCAGGGTTAGTAGTTCTAGTAAACTGTTCGGAAAATTTGTTTGGAGAATTGTTTGGAAAATTTGTTAAGAAATTGATTATGGATAAATTTGGATTTTTGGGAAAGTGAACCTGACAAGGACTGGCCTTGCTCCTACGTATCTCCATTTTTAGTGGAGAATCAAGGATCACGTAGTTCTGGCAGAGATATTGTTTGTTTGTTTTGAAAATGGATGCTTTTATATTTTTTTGAAGATTTTATATTTTTAATATTTTTGAGAAAAAAAGGAGGTAAGGTCTTAGCACGAGGACGATGCGAGCGATCACACACATGCTTAAACCTTTAAAATATTTTTTATTATTTTTCTAATATTCATATATTTAAAAAAAATGTAGATAGATATTTAAAACAAAAAAGTGATAAAATAAAATAAAATAAAATAAAAAGTGAATAGTAAAAAGTGAATAGTAAAAAGAGAATAGTAAAAAGTGAATAGTAAAAACGAACCTTACTTGAAATATGTGTACCTTGTTGTGAGAAGAGGTAGATGAGAGGTAAAGAAGACACTACAAGAAAAATCGTTGTTACATACGGCCAAAATCCATATATAACCTCAAAAATCCGTATATAAAATGGTATTATATACGGATTACATACGGCCAAAAATCCGTATATAATAGGGGCGTAGATAAAGTTTTATACGGATTATCCGTATATAAATTATATACGAATAATCCGTATGTAAATTATATACGAATAATCCGTATGTAAATTACATACGGATAGTCCGTATGTAAAATCCGTATATACTTATATACGGAAAAATCCGTATATAATATCCGTATATAATTATATACGGAAAATCCGTATGTAATATCTGTATATAATTTACATACGGAAAAATTCGTATGTAACTTTATAGCTTTATAAAAAAAATTATAGAAAAATTCGTACATAGACCTAAACAAAAAAAGTTACTTGAATATAATGCTAATTTATGATTAATAGCATCACATTAATATCAATGATAACATAATTGCATATTTAAATCTTTATAAAAGAAATACAAGATACTTCTAAGATGGTATATCATTACAGAAGTCCAAATGGATATCAAGAACATAAAAAGTAACCAGAATATTTGAAGATCACCTCCACCATAACTAGTAGCAATCTTACCAAAAGAAACAAAAATATTCCAAAAAAAAAATCACTCAAAAAGTATAAATTGCACAATAATTTAACCAAGCACCTTTATGGTAAAATCCTCAGCAACTATTATTCTAATGGGGGTGCAACTTTATCAGAATCCATAAATCATTCATGGACAGCACGCAGTGAGTTCTTAACCAATTGCACCAAGCATTGCCCATCTGGCGTGAATCAACTCAAATGCCCGATATCTGCATCTGCATTAGACCACCGACCAACCTCCCCAACATTACAACACAAGTCATGTAACATAACACATAAATAGACATCTAAATCGTGAGTCTTAGGCATACTTGGCAAAGTCCTATGGCTTCTTGTTGAGACCAAAAGGGTCATAACCATATCTGCATGGACACACATTACAGAATTAAAACAAAAATCTTCACAAACATTGTATGTTCAATGACTTGCATCCATCATAATATAATGATGACAGCTTATTATGAACTTACAAGATAACTAACAAGCCTAAAATCAATCCAATATCATTTATGAATAATGATTATAAACGTGATCTTAAATTCCATTGACAAATAATGATTATAAACTAAAATCATTGCCTTTATTGTTCAACTTACCTTGGTATCTCGTGGCCTTGTAACATATTAGCTTGCAGAAGACCACTCTGTCACTATTTGCCGGTTGACATGCCTGTAGTAAAAAAAAAATTAAAAATTAACATTTTGATTTTTTATACTTAATTTAATAAAAAATATAGAGTTTAGGAGTTACCCACTTTATTTCTCTTTTATTAGTCCACCATATTGATTTGACTGGACTAAAAACACCAATATAATATATTAAACTTTGAAAAGTTAACAATGGAACATAATAGTAATCCTGACCCACTTTTAATATTTAAGCAACTCTAGCTCCTTTTATTCTTATTCTTAATGGTAGATTTTTTTTATTTAAAAAAGTAAAATTTATAATTATAATAAAGTATTTAGGATATTCTAAGCCTTTTATGATATGTACAATATTGTAGGTAAACAATAATTTCAAAATCCTTGCTTGCCATAGTATAAAAATATTTGTATCTTGTATGTGATAATATTTTATGGGTTTAATAAGATATATTAATAGGAATCCTAAATTTGAAATTGTGACGTCCCAATTATATAGAAGAGGAATATATAAATAAGACGTCATCATGCATAATATTGGAAAGCAGTCAAGAGTAATTAGGATTACAGTCTTCCTTAATCCGTACAGGAATTTAGAATTGGAGTATCATAGTCCTCCTATAAAATGCTAGGAATTTAAAACTTGAAATATAACAAGAGTCTTCAAAATAACTTGAGTTCAAATGGCATAAAGCCTAGAGAACTAAGCTGCAGCATCTCTATTTCCTTCCAACGCTGTCTCCAAGGAAACCTCATTCTCCTCTGCTCACATCCAAGTGGATGATCATTGCAAAAGAAAAACATACGCAAACATGGCAGCAAACACAAGCAAGCAAGGGTGAGCTAATTATATAAAAAAAAACATGCATCATGTTAAGCATAGAATCTACAAGAGTTATTCTCAAATCAAAACAAATTAAGACAGGTATCCTAACATGTTGAACACTAGACTTGACTCGTCCGGACTTTAGAATGAGAGTCGAGCTATGGCGGGTCATGCACCCGTGGTGGCTTGTGATACTTAGGCTCCCCCGCCTTGGGCTCCCCCGCCCTGGGCTCCCCCGCCCTGCCACACTCACGAGGTTAGTCCACGCCCTAGAGCATGATGGAAGCCTCCAAGACTAAGACCTCCTGCTACTCCTCACCACATGGTTCAGTCCTCTCTACGTGAGAAGAAAGACCATTGGAGCGTCAGGAAGACCCCCAAGATTGAGCTCCTACTTTCATTCTAAAACACTAAGAATCTCACCAAGAGATTCTACACAGATGGAACTTGGTTTACCACTTGAATCGTACTTTCATCACTTTGTAATCATAATCCTCTTTAAATTTTCAACGTACCATAGTTGTTACATTCAACACCAATCATAACCTTCATATGTACATACTTTCAATTTACTAACATTCCAACAATCATACATCAAAGTACAATAAACAATTCAACAATGCATTAAAATTCAATTAAAACATAAGCATGAAAGTAACTAGGGTAATCTAAACCTTGAAACCAGAGAGGTCCACAACATAATTGTGAATAATTTCACAGATTCACGCTTTCAACAGTTCATAACATGCAACTTAAGTTACCAAAAACTTAACTTAAGCACAAACAACATACCATTTCAGAATGCAACACACATACACATCGTACAAGCAAATCAAGGAAACATAACTAGCTCCCCTTACCTCTTGAAGATCTCTTGCTCAGAATTTGTTCCTGAAAACTTCCAGAATCTCCCAATTGCAACAAGGATTTCTTCTCACACTCTTCTCTCAAAATTCTAAGGGTTTTTGGTGCCATTTTTAGCCATCTCCCTTATGACTATTTATAGGCTAAAGTTTGACACTATTTAGTTTTTATTATTATTATTATTATTATTATTATTATTAAAATATTATTTTATAAAAATAATATTAAATGTTCCATTATCAAAAGTTGTTCCCCCTTAATTTCCACTTGTGAAAGTTGTTTGTCTTTTGTAATTATTATTATTACTATTTAGTTTTTTTATTATTATTATTTTAATATTTTATTAAAATATTATTTTATAAAAATAATATTTAATGCTCCATTATCAAAAGTTGCTCCCATTAATCTCCACTTGTGAAAGTTGTTTGTCTTTTGTAATTATTATTATTACTATTTAGTTTTTTTATTATTATTATTTTAATATTTTATTAACATATTATTTTATAAAAATAATATTTAATGTTCCATTACCAAAAATTGCTCCCATTAATCTCCACTTATGAAAGTTGTTTGTCTTTTGTAATCATTATATATATTTTTATTTATTTATTTATTATTATTATTATATATATATATATTTTTTAAATTATTATTACTAATAAAAATGCTAAAATTTACTTCTATTTATTAAAATAAATATATTTTTTTTTTTGGGTCTTACAGAAATAGCTTCTAGTTTAGAAATGAGGTAGTGCTCATTTTATCTTGTCTCTTCATTAACGTGAAATGTCATGAGATGTGGTGGGGACACCATTTTATCGGATTAGTTTCAAGCTACAGAAATTCTCTTTTTTACTGTTTGAATTCAACATGTATTTTTCCTTTGGACTTCTATATTTATAATCCAACACTCTGGCAATTTAACTCTAACTCTGGCAATTATAACCTATATAGTTAAATAGGTGGATTTTAAGATTGAGGACAGACAATTGTCAATTGGTTTAAAGGTAGCTTTTTAAGATCTGTGGAATTATTCCATGCATCTATGTTTGAGTTAAGATGTTATAGGAGATTAATCATTACAGATTTATAATGGAAAATTTTATCACCAAATGCTTTGATTAGATTTCTTTTAATATTCTCAACCAGGACATGAGTTCCAAGCAAGGAATTACCTCACTATTTGGGAGCATATTGGCATTTACAGGCATAGAAAGTTGAGCATATATGGGATCATCTTCAATTTCTGCAAATAATTAGAAACATCATTTTGTCCTTATATATTAAAGTGATAAGTTTAAAATATACTTCATATAAAACCCTTAAAATAAAAAAGATGAAAATATAAAAGAAAGAACTTATACCAGGCACACTATTCTTTAAGAATTATAATTTCTTTTATTTGATACCAAACGTTATATTACATTACTATAAAATTTACTCACATTATTTTGATCAGCTTCTTGGATCATTTCCTCAAAGCATACATTCTCAATAACAAATTCTCACACTTTTCATCATAACTTGCTTTCAATTCAATTCAAAAAGTCTTTTCATTTCTTCTACCATATCTTAACTAACTAAAAGTTGAACCAAAGAAACAAAACAAATACGAGATACCAACCCATCATAACAACAACGACATCCCTTTTTCTATATATACTACCAGGCTAGCAGTAAGAATAAGGGTCACAGAATCTAGAAAATCTTCATCAAATAAGAGCAAAAGTTGAAGCAAAGTTCAAAATTAAAAGATGCCTCCCCGTGATATAGTCACAATCTAAACTAAAAGTATAAGGCTACATGATAGAATGTGCATGAGGCTACATGACAGAATGCCTCCCCCTCCTATAGTCTCACTCTAAAAAATTAAAGTCATCCATTCCATTATTGAAACATGTTTCCAATTCACTTCTGCATCTCGACACAACCTTTGCTTCGAATTCAATCTTGAACTGATTATGTATAACTTGATTCCTTGCTTCTAAGTTACACTGATCCTGATGTGGATGAGAACCACAATAAATCAAAGTATAAAAAACATAACTTGTGACAAGGGTCAAGCACATAAAATGGTTTAAATCAACTTTATAATATGTACAAATGGGTGGCTGTCGTAGTGAAGCAGTAGCCTTCAAAACAAAAATTGGGAGAAAGTGATGCAAACCAATCTCTCCCCATTACATAACTCCATGAACATTCATACAATCATTTCTTCAAAAACCTAGACTGCATTTAAGCTTCTCTTACAAATTTCATCAAACATGTTTGTAAAGTTTGTTTCTCTTCACATTTTAGGTACTTTTATAGGTTGGATTAGTTTACAAATAGTTAATATCCACATTTTATACATTCTCATCATCACTTTATACATAACATTTTCATTTCAGAATTAGAATAGAACAAAACAATAAATAATCTTGCATTTGTGACTCATTTAATAATATTCTCAATCACAAAACGCATAAAACAAAACATACCTTAAAAGCCCTCTGAATCTTCCCTAAACGCAACATTGGTAGCACAATGAAGATCTCCTAACAATGCACCACAAGAATCCCATAAAACTTAACAAGTATTAGTCACCCGAAAAACTTAACAAGTAACAATGCACCAGGAAGAAATCCATCAACCTTGGCCTGAACAAACCAACGGGTTAGGCATAGATTAAAGAAGACCAAATTCTGACTCAACCGACAGCAAAACTAATCTTGATATTTTCCCCTATAAAGCTACATATTACCATTTACTTCTATTATCAAATAGTGATTAAAAGTCAAATTTTGATATGATATACCTCATAGCCACCGTGAATGAGGCCCAAAAATTCACACATACAGTTGTGATAATAATATGGAGGCCGGAAAGTATGCTCAGCAACCAACCATCTGGGTGGAAAATGAAAAAATCAAGTAATATCCATTGTTTGTAAATAAGTAGACTTCAAGGTGCTTACAACAGAAAATGCCAGATTTGATTAAAACTAAATAGTGATATCTATAAGCTTAAGTACGGTAGACTTGATCTTTCCCTTCACTTATGGTGATTTTAAATGGATGCCACCTAGGGTCCTTTAAATGTTGCATAAGAATTAATACAAAATATATATTAGGGACTTTTTCCACTTATACTGGCTGATTACCTGATTTTGCACTAAGTTGTTGCTTGGGTACCTGTTCGCTTCTCTTTAAATGTAGCTAAACACTTACATTATCTAATCAATTTTACTCTGTTAATTATGACATTTCAAAAGTTTCTAGATAAAATTTTTGCATTTGATTCAATCAAAATGGTAATAACCAAAATCTCTGTAAAATTGGATTACCTAAGAAATATAAAAGAAAACAACTTTCTGCATAATTAAAGTATGGAATTATCAAACATAGAAAAATTGTCAATGACATAAGTATTGCAATTAAAGTAGGCCTATGTCAGGAATTCAATTCTTGAAGATATAAAAACTTAAAAAATGACATAGCATTGATTATTCGAGGGAATGGAAATGGCTCTTACCAGTCTCCCACTTCGGTTTCCACCATCATAGCCTAGAGTGGAGATGTAATTTATGTCCATCACCATGTCACCCTCTAGTATTCGGAGAACCTTCGATAAGCAACCAAAGGTATGAGAAAACTTAACTTTTTTTTAGTATTTCAACAATGACCATATTATTATATAACTAAAAGAAAATTTTAGTAATGACCATAATCTTCGTCTTTATGCAGTTCATTAATCAGCTCACCTCAGACCAGTCCTCTTCCTCGCCCTCATGGCCCTATCTGTTTCTCTCATCATCGGCTATGAAGGAGTGAGCCTCTTAGTAACGCTTGCCGACAAGTGCGATCTACTCATCCTCAGGGACAATGTCGTAGTTAGGGTTTTCTAACTTGATTTAGGGCCTAGTGTCATCGAACCGACGATGCCGCAGAGGTGGGCCTTGAGACGCTCTAACGCTTCGCTGCGATCGGTCTCCAAACCTCAGCCTTGTAATGGAGCACGGGGTGAGGGCTAGGGTTCGAGGGGAGGGCTAACACGGAAGAGGCGTTTCCGGTGGAGGCTAGAGTTTCAATGGAGGCTAGGCTAGGGTTCCAAAGTATGTGAGAAGAACCAAATTTCTTCTTTGTGAGCGAGATTGAATGACCGCGACTGAGAGAAAGAACAAAACATCTCTATGAAATTGAGTGAGCGAGAGTGAGAAAATTTGTTAAGGAGTGAAACCTAAAACTTCGATTGGAATACAAGGGAAAAGAAAACTGAAACATGGAGCTCTGATATAATCTATGGCAGGTTAGGGTACGGGAAGGAAAAAGAAATTGAAACAATGTGTAAGGGTAAGGGTTTTGAACAAGAAAGAAAGGAGAGAAAGGAAAGCTCGAGGGTTTAGAATGAGAGTGAAATTGTTGTCCAGCTTCCAATTAATCAAAAATAATTTCTTTTAAAAACTTATTTTCCAAATCGATATAATATCGGTAGTTAACGCTTGGTTTTCATTACATACGGATAATGAGAATTTCATACGGTTGCTATCCTTAGATAATTTTCCCGCCATCACGAGCCAATTTTATATACGGAATTTATATACAGATTTTCCGTATCTAAAAATCCGTATATAATATCCGTATGTAATATTTTTTTTCAAAATCCGTATATAATATCCGTATGTAATACTGAATTACATACGGATTTAGATTCGTATGTAAAGATCCTTATGTAATTCCAATATTTCTTGTAGTGAGATGAACTTGGAGTAGAAATTTGGGATGAGATTTAATGGAAAGGTGTGAAAGAAAAATGAAGTAGAATTTTTGGATGAAGAGATTTGGTGTGAGAGAAGAAAGATGGATATTATGAAAGTGTGTAGGTGTGTAGGTGTGTAAATCAAGTGAAGAGAATGTGGGTATTTATAGAGTTAAGGATGAAGAAAGTGTTAAATAAATATAATTTTTTTAAAAAGTGAGTGGAAAAATAGAAAAAAGTTAATGTGAAAAATAAGTGAGAGAAATAATATAAAAAGTGGGTGGAGAAATTAGGTAAAATAAAATATAATAAAAAAGGTGAATAAAAAAAGTTAATGTGGAAAATAAGTGAAAGAAATAATATAAAAATTTGGTGGAGAAAGTAGGTGAAATAAAATATAGTAAATAATAAAAGTTAATGTGAAAATAAGTGAAAGAAATAATATAAAAAGTGGGTGGAGAAATTAGGTAAAGTAAAATATAATAAAAAAGGTGAATAAAAAAAGTTAATGTGGAAAATAAGTGAGAAATAATATAAAAATTTGGTGGAGAAAGTAGGTGAAATAAAATATAGTAAATAATAAAAGTTAATGTGAAAAATAAGTGAAAGAAATAATATAAAAAGTAGGTGGAGAAATTAGGTAAAGTAAAATATAATAAAAAAGGTGAATAAAAAAAGTTAATGTGGAAAATAAGTGAAAGAAATAATATAAAAATTTGGTGGAGAAAGTAGGTGAAATAAGATAAAAGTTAATGTGAAAAATAAGTGAAAGAAATAATATAAAAAGTGGGTGGAGAAATTAGTTAAAGTAAAATATAATAAAAAAAAGGTAAGTGGAAAAATTAGAAAAATTGGGAGAAAGAAAAAAAATTAAATAAAAAATAAATATATAAAAAATGTAATAGTAAATGAAAAAGGTAGGTGATGTGGAGAGTGATGTAGAAGATGATGTGAAAGGTGATGTGGAGAGAGAGGTGTGAAAAGAAAAATATGGTTGTGAGAAAGAAAAAAATGTGAGATTATTTTGGGCCATTGAGTCAAGGATTAAAAAGTTAATTTGGAGGTGCAAATAGTAAAACGAAATAGTATTTTTTATTTTTTATTTATTTATTTATATATTTATTTTTTTATTTTAGTGATGAATTTTATTTACCCGGACAAAATTGGGTGTTGACAACCACCATCACCGTCGCCGCCACCGCCGCCCCCATCACCACCACCACCACCACTCCCCCCGCCGCCACCACCACCAACACCACCACTACTACCACCACCACAGCCGCCACCACCACCACCGCACCACCTTCACCACCACCACAATCGCCACCGCCACCGCCACCACCGCCACCACCACCACTAACACCACCAATATCACCACCACCACCACCATCGTCGCCGCCACCATCACCAGCACCACCACCCCCGTTGCCACCCCCGCCACCAACGCCACAGCCAGCACCACCACCACCACCACTAACACCACTACCACCATCACCACTACCACCACAACCACAACCACCACTGCCGCCGCCACCACCACCACCACCGCCGCCACCACCACCACAACGACCACTACATCCATTACTAGAACCACCACCATAACCACCACCACCGCCGCCGCCACCACCACCACTAACACCACCACAACCACCACCACCAGCGCCACCACCACCACCACCGGCACCGCCGCCGTAACCACCACCACCACCACCACCAATGCCACCATCACCACCACCGCCACCGTCGTCATAACCACCACCAACACCAAAACCACTCCCACTGCCGTCGCCACCAAAGCGATCCCACCACCACCACAACCACCACAACAACAACCACCATCACCGTCGACGCCACTGCCGCTGCCACCACTACCACTACCACTACCACTACCGCCGCCACCACCACCACCACGACCGCCAGTGCCACACCTGTCGCCACCGCTGTCGTTGCCGCCACCACCGCCACTACGACCTCCACAACCAGCACCACCATTATCACCCCCACCACCACCGCCACCCCCACCACCAGTACCACCACCACCGTCGCCGCCATCACCAGCACCGCCACCACCACCACTAACACCACCTCGACCACATCCACCACATCTACCACCACCACCGTCCCGCCACCACCACACGCGAAACCATAGCCATCGCCGCCGCGGCCACCACCACCACCACCAAAACCTCTACCACAACCACCGCCACCACCACCACTAACACCACCATGATCACCACCACCACAACTACCACCACCACCACCAAAACCTCCACCACCACCACCACCACCACCACCATCACCAGCGCCACAACCACTATCACCTCCAACGCTGTCGTAACCACCACCAACACCAAAACCACTACCACCGCCGTCGCCACCAAAGCGATGCCACCACCACCACAACCACAACCACCATCACCGTCGACGCCACCGCCGCTGCCACTACCAGCACCACTACTGCTGTCACCGCTGCCGTCGCCGCCACCACCACCACTACGACCACCCCAACTAACACCACCATTATCACCACCACCAGCACCGCGACGACCACCACCAGCACCACCACCACTGCCGCCGCCGCCACCGCCACCGCCGCCACCGCCACCTTTGCCGTCACCACCACCACCACCACCGCAACGACCGCCATCGCCGCTGCCACCCCCACCACCACCACCACAACCAACGTCGTCGCCACCACCGCCACCACCGTCGTCGCTGTCGCCGCCACCACCACTACCTACAACACCACTACCACTAACTCAACCACGACCACCACCACCAAAACCACGACCACCACACCCACCACCACAACCATCACCACCACCACCACCACCACCGTCGCCACCACTACCACCACAACCACCACTACACCCACCACTACAACCACCACCATAACCGTCGCCGCCACCGCTACCGCCACAAGCACCACCACTACAACCGCCAACGCCGCCAACGCCGCTGCCACCTCAACCACCACCACCACCACGACCACAAAGACCACCACCACTAACACCACCACAACCATCACCACCACCACTGTCGTCGCCACCACCGCCACCACCTCCACCACCACCACCACCACCACCACCACCACCACCATATCCGCCACCGCTGCCGCCACCACCACCCCCCCCACCGCCACCAATGCCGCCATCCCCACCACCACCACCACCAGCAGCAGCACCGCCGTCGTCGACGCCACCACTACCACAACCACCACCACCACTAACTCAACCACCACCACCACCACCGCCACTAGAACCACCACTACAACCATCAGCACCACCGTCGTCACCACCACCACCACCACTACCACAACCACCGCCGCCGCCGCCACCTTCGCCACCACCACCACAACCACCACCACCATTAGCGTCGATGCCACCGACGATACCACCACCACCGCCGTTGCCGCCGCCACCACAAAAACCATCGCTGCCACCGCTACCGCCACTGCTGCCGCTGCCACCACCACCACCACCGCCGCCACCACCACCACCACTACTCCACCGTCGCCTCCACCACCACCGCTACCCCCGCAACCCCTACCACTGTTGCCGCCATCACCATCAGCAGCACCACCACCACTATCACCACCACGAGCTGCACGACCACGACCACCTCCTTCATCGTCATCGTCGTCGTCCCCGCCACCACCACCACCACGACCAACAAAAATACAACCACCACTACTACAAGCAACACCACCACGACTAACTCAACCACCACCACCACCACCAAAACCACCACCACCACCACCATCTCCACCGTCGCCATCACCACCACCACGACCACCACTACAACCACCGCTACAACCAGCACCACAACCATCAGCACCGTCGTCGCAACCACGACCACGAACACTACCACTACCACCATCGTTGCCACCACCACTGCTACAACCACAACCACAACCACTACAACCGCCACAACCATCACTGTCGCCGCCATCGACGCCCTCACCACCACCACCACCACCACCACCACCGCCACCGCCACCACCACCGCACCACCTCCACCACCACTGCCACAGCCACAACAACCACTACCACCACCACCACTACCACCACAATGACCACCACGAACACCATGATCACCAGCATCACCGCCACCACCACCACCACCACAAAAACCACAACCACCACCCTACAACCACCACTGCCACCACCACAACCACCATCGGCACCACCACGACAACCCCTATCACCATCGTCGCCACCAAAACAATTCCACCACCCCCACCACCACCACCACCGCCGCCGCCACAACCACCACTAACGCCACTGCCACCGCCGCCACCGCTACCGTCGCCGCCACCACCACCACCACTAGCGCCACTGCTACCGCCGCCGCCACCACCACCACCACTCCACCGTCGCTTCCACCATCACCGCTACTACCACCACCACCACCTTGACCACAACCACCACCACCGTCCCGCCAACGCCGCCACCGCCACGACGACGACGATGAGCACCACCACCACCACCACCACCACCACCAACACCAATACAGCCACCACCTCTACAACAATCACCACCACCACACCCACCGGCATCGCCGCCGCCACCACTACCACCAACACCATCACCACTAACTCAACCGCCGTCGCCACCACCACTACCACCACCGTCGCCATCATCACCACCACGAGCACCCTACAACCACTACCACAACCACCAGCACCGCCGTCGACACCACCACCGCCGCCACCGCAACCGCTGCCCCCACCTCCACCATCACGACCACTAAGACCACCGCCACTAAAACCACCACAACCACCACCACCACCACCATCAATGCCATTGTCGCCCACCACCACCACCACCACCACCACCATCACCGTCACCGCTGCCGCCACCACCACTACCACCACCACTAACTGAACGACCACCACCACCACCACCACCACCACCGTCGCCACCACCACCACCACTACAACCACCACCACCACCAGCCCCACGCCACCATCACCACCACCACCACCACCAAAACTAGCACCACTGTGACTAACAGCACCACCACCACCACCACCGCCACTGCACCACCTCCACCACCACTAACACCACAACGACCACCACGACCATCGCCACCACCACCACCACCACCACCCGCACTACCACCATCGCCACTGCCACGACCACCATCGCAACACCACCACCACCTCCACCACCACCACAACCGTCACCACCATAACCACAACCACTGCCACTACCGTCGGCACCACCACAACCACCACCACCATCACCGTCGACGCCACCGACGCTACCACCACCACCTCCACCGCCACCGCGACCGTCGTCGCCATCGCCGCCACTGTTGTCGTCGTCGTCACCACCACCACTACCACCACCACCATTAACACCACCACCACCACTGCCATCACCACCACAACCACATTTACCACCACCATTGCGGCCGTCGCCACCATCGTCGCCACCACCACCACAACCACTGCCATTGTCGTCGCCACCAAAGCGATGCCACCGCCACAACCACAAACGCTGGCACCACCACCACAACCGGCGCCGCCACCACAACCACCAACATCGCTGCCACTGCCGCCGCCAACGCTGCCACTGCCACCACCACCACTAACACTGCCACCACCACCAACAACACCACCACCACCACTAAGACCACCACCACCAATGCAACCAACGCCACCGCCGCCGCCACCACCACCACCACCATTCCCACCATCGCTGCCACCACCACCGCCACAACCACCACCACCGCCGCCACCACCACCGCCACCACCACCACAATCACCACCACCACCACCACTAACACCACCACGACCAACACCACCAAACCCACCACCACCGTCCCGCAACCGCCACCGCCGCCACAACGACAACGACGACCACCACCACCATCGTCGTCCTCGTCGTTGACGCCACCACCACCACCAACACCAACACAAATACAGCCACCACCACTACCACAATCACCACAACAACCACCGCCGGCATCGCCGCTGCCACCACTACCAGCACCACCACCACCACTAACTCAACCACCACCACCACCACCACAGCCACAACCACTACAACCACCACTACAACCACCACCACAATCACTAGCACCGCTGTAGCCACCACCACCACCACCACTACCACTACCACCACCGCCGCCTCCATCACTACTACATCCACAACCACAACAACTACAACCACCACCAACATCACTGTCGCTGCCACCGCCGCTCCCACCACCACCACTACCACTACCAACACCCTCACCGCCACAACCACCACCACCACCATCATCGCCTCCACCACCACCACCTAAACCACCTCCACCAACCCTACCACCACCACCGCCACCACCACCAAAACCACCTCCACCACCCCTACCATAACCACCGCCACCACCACCGCCACCACCACCGCCACCGCCACCACTACCGCCACCATCATCGTCGTGGTCGTTGCCGCCACCACCACCACCACCACCAACTCCAATACAGCCACCACCAATAGCACAATCACAACCACCACCACTACCAACATCGCCACCGCCACCACTACCAGCAGCACCACCACCACAGACATCACGACCACAACCACCACCACCACGACCGACGCCGCCGCCACCACCACCACCACCACCACTGCCACCGTCGTCACCACCACCACCACCGTCACTACCACCAGCACAACCGCCGCTAGCACCACCACCACCACCACAACCATCGCCACCACCACCACCACCACCACCGCCACCACCATCGCCGCCACCACCACTACTGCCACCGTCGTCGCCGCCACCTCCACCACCACCACCACCACCATCACAACCGCCACTACCACGACCATCACTGCCACCGTCGCCACCACCAACACTGCCAGCACCACCACCACAACCACTACCGTCGTTGCTGCCACCCTCACCACCAGTACCACCACCACCACCACTAGTAACACCACTACCACCATCACCACCACTACCACAACAACAACCACCACTGTCGCCGCACCACCATCACCACCACCACCACCGCCGCCGCTACCACCACAACCACCGCTGATACCATCAACGCTACCACCACCACCCCAAAAACCACAAATACCACCACCACCGCCGCCGCCGCCATCGCCGCCACCGCCACCACCAGCACTACCACTGCCTCCACTAAAAGCACCACGACCACCACCGCCACCATCGTCCCGACACCGCCGCCGTCGCCCCCACCACCACCACCGTCGTCGCCGACGCCACCACCAGCACCACCACAACCAGCACAACCACCACCAACACCACCACAGTCCCGCCGCCGCCGCCGCCACCATAACCACCACCACCACCACTGCCGCTGCCGCCATCGCCACCACCACCACCACCATCGTCCGGACACCGCCGCCGCCGCCCCCCCACCACCACCACAACCACCACCACCACCATCGTCGCCGACGCCACTACCAGCACCACCACCAGCACCTCCGCAAAAACCACCAGCAACACCACCACAGTCCCGCCACCGCCGTCTGCGCCATCATAACCACCACCACCACCACTCCACCGTCGCCTCCACAAGCACCGCTACCACCACCACCACCACCACTATCGCCACCATCACCAGCAGCAGCACCACCACAACCACCACCACCGTCCCGCCAACGTCACCGCCACCACGACGACGACCACCACCACCACTGTTAACACTTTGGCAAGTGTACCAGATCGTTCCAAGTAATATAATTGGTAAACCCAATATCGTTCTTCCCAAAGGACTCGCCGGGCTTATCGTTCGTGCAAATTGAAATCGTAAGACTTGTAAAGAAAAATTAATTGGTTTGAATGCAAGAAATAAAAAGTAAACATGCAAATGCGATGGATTCAATTGACGAGAAAAAGACTATGGATGAATGGAGTTGTTGGGGTTTACTTTTTCATCTTATCCTCTCTCTCTTATTTAATATGCTTTGTTATCTAATTATCATGCAAACTTTCTTAGTCTACCCTTAGTAATTAATAATGCATTATAAACGAAAGCGAAAACAATTGATCGTCCTACCCCCCTATCCCTAAGTGGTATTGCTTAATCAAGAAATTTCCCCTAGTTCATGACAGTACCGTACGTTCCCGTATCAATAAAGACAAACAACAATTACCGAATGAGTTAAACGATAAAAGCATTAAGCGCAAGTGAGAAACCCAATAATTGATAATCAAAGCATATGACAAGCATATAAATAAATAAGAGTTTCAATAAAAGAGAGTTTCAAAAGTTTACATTGTTCCCCAACAACAAAAGGGTTTAGTTCACCATTGTCATGGTGAAACTAGGTGAAAAATGATGGAAGAATGGAAAAGTAAACCCTAGATTGGATAAAAAGGAGCCTAAGCATCCAAGAGATCTTCTCCAAGGAGTGAAAATTAGGTCTGGTCGCCCCTCTCTGTCAAAAGAATACATCTAAACTCTCACTAGGGCTATTTATAGCTGAGGAGCGTCACAAAATTTAGGCCCAAGCCCAATAGACAACCGCCTGACGTCACACTTTGGCGCCCGGCGATTTCCCCTTTATCGCGCTACCGCCCGGCGGGGAGTTGTACCGCCCAGCGGTTTGCCTCATACCGCAAAACTGCCTGGCTGCACCGCCTAGGCGCCATACAGTGGCTTCCCCTCGCTTTTGGCCACCCAGCGTTGCATTTTGGCGCTGGGCGGTTCCTAGACTCTTCCTTTCTTTATGTTTCTTCTTCTTCCTTGAGTCTAAGACCTTCCATCTTCAATCCCATTTTTCATTCTTATCAAAAACGCTCCAAAACAATGCAAAACAAGCATAATACCTCTAGAAACAGCTTTTGACTCTCAATTGACTCCACTTACGTGTTTTGCTTGATTCTAAGCTCATTCTAAGCCTTGAAGGTTGTATTTTGATCTCTAATGAAGCATGAAAATAACTATTTTTCAACAGTTATCACAACCCCAAACTTAGAATTTTTCTTGTCCTCAAGCAAACAAAACAAAACTTGGCTTTCCACTTTTTCATCCAATAGTTCAACACTCCTAACATTTATGACAAGAACTACTCAATTTCAAATTTTCAGTGGAATCAAATCAAGATGCATGCATGCTTTCAATTCAATTCAGTTCACATGATAACATATTTCTCAACAGATGTTACATTTATGAATGATCAATCCACTAAGCAAAAATGTAAGCATGAAATTTATCATTTCTCACCAAGCAAGTGTTTCACTCAATCACTCAAGTGTTTAAGGTGGCACTCCAACTCTCTATTATTCACAGGTCACATGAAACAAAATTGCCATTCATCTAAAACAATCAAAATCTTCCGAGGCTTCTATTGAGGTTGGGCTATCAAGAAAAATTGGTTTTTCTGGATCACAAAATCTTTGAATCAAGAGAGCAAATTTAGCATTCAAGGTTCAAGTTCAACTCTCTTTCTTAACCAATTTCACTTTCTCCCAACTTCTTCCCTTTTTCTTTTATTTTTACACTGAGCTCATCTTTCATGAATTTTTTTTTCTTTTCTCATGCATTTTTCTTTTTCAATATTGAGCTCAATGTTTTTCAATTGCCTTTCAATTTCCCCCATACAACCCCAAACTTGAACCTTGTCAACACATACAGTTAAGCTCAACCCAACTCAAGGTAAAGAATTTTAAACCAAGGGTTCTCATCCTGTTTAAGGCTAAGGTTCAAAAAGGGTATAGTATTTCAAGCACTTTGGGTGAAAAATTTGGCTAGAGAAGGGTTGTCAAAAATAGCCTGATCATATGACATTCACATGCAATTCAATCAATCATCAAGATTAAGGTAAAATCATTCATGTTTTTCAGTGAACAATACATACAACGATGAAAGTTCTGGAGCTCAATACCTCACACAACATGCTTTCTCACACATCATTCATTCATACATCCTGCTTAGCATCATAACCACAATCATAATTCACCACACATCTGTTCACATTTCTAGTGAACTTTGTCACTTGGATAACAACATGCAACACAACTCAATTATCATTCACATCCAATTATCATCAAATAGATTTATCATGCATGTCATTCAGTCAAACATTGTCAGAAAAGTATTCAAGCCAAGCATAAACACTGAAAATAAAATAAAAATTCAACCTATTCTAAGAATTAAAAATGCAAAAGTGAAAGAAGGAACCTAGGTTGCCTCCTAGTAGCGCTTGTTTAACGTCACGAGCCTGACCCAAACTTGTTCTAGCACTTGTCAGCAAGTGACTCCCAACACCCTTCAATAGGTGTACTATCTTGTGTTCTTCAGTAACTTCATAAAGATTAGCATCCCCCAGTAGACGCTACCCAAAAATTGTTCAAAACTCCAAAAATTACATGTCCAATCAAACAAATAAAAATAAACAAAATGTTTTATAATACAAAATATGCTTTCAAGCAAATCAAATCTTCTTCTTCACGTTGGGATCTTCATCACCCCAACTCTTCAACTGTCTTCTGTCCACTCTTCGAATTGCTGTGGAGTATGGCCTTCTGATCTCCACCATTCCTTTCTCCTTAAGCTTTCTATTCACAATCCACTTCCTGCTTTTATATCTTACTGCCATGCCACGTAAGAATGGTGTGCCCTCTGAATGGGTTGACTCTCCTTTGTCTACCTTCTTCTCCTCAAATATCTGCAAAATATTACAACTGTTAAGATGATTAATACCTGTGATGTTCTCCTCTCTTGTAGCTTCACTTCTGGCCTTTTTATATATGGATCTTCTTCTTATTCTCATTTTGTTTTCTTCAGAGCCACTATAAGTTAGCACTTGGTCTTGATCTTTTAACAGCATTCTCCCATCATGGACACGTATCACCATTTTAGAAGTCCTCATGAAAGGTCTTCCCAAAATTAATGGAATTCTTCCTTCATATGCCATGTCCACTACCAGAAAATCAATCAAGAACTCCAACTCCTCAATTTGAACAATTGCATTTTCCACCATACCAACTGGCTTCTTATTAGATCCATCTGCAACTGTCAGGGTAATATTAGCTGGTTTTAATTTTAGCCCTCCAATCTTCTTGAAGTCACTAAAGGGCATCAAATTAACACTTGATCCTGAATCGATCATGGCTCTCCCTATATTCACATTATTAATAACACAAGGAAGAGTCAAATTCCCTTAGTCCTTCAATTTTGGTGGATGGTCCTTCTTCCTAGGCTTGACACCCCTTTCTTGATCTTCTTCATCATCAAGATCAATTACCTCCCCAAGATAATACTTTATTCTCTTATCATAATCAGGAATTTGCGGAAGCACTAAAGGAGTAACAGTCACCTGATTAAAAATTTCCCTGAATGGCTCTCGGTGACTCTCTTTCTCTTTCTCTTTGTCCTCGCTCCTTTTCTGTTTGTTGAAATTATCAACACTCACCAGTCCTTCGTTTTCTTCCTCGCTGCTCTCAATAGCAATTATCTCCTTTTTTGTTTTCCTTTTTCTTGTCAGAACAACTTTGCACTCCTCTTTAGGGTTAACATCAGTGTTGGCCCTAAACTGATTCTTCTCGGTGGTTTCCACCCTTTTAGACAGCTGCCCAATCTGTGTCTCCAGTGCTCTGAAGCTAGCTTGGTCACTAGCTTGTTGAGATTCGTAAACCTTCAAGAATTTATCGAATCTGTCATTTAAGCCTCTAACAGTCTTTGTCAAGGTGCTCACCTGCTGCCATAAAGGTGACAGTTGTTGCTGCCGGAAGCTTCCTACTTGCCCAGAAGAATTATTCTGATTCTGTCCAATGCTCGGGTGGTTCTTCCAACCTTGACTATAATTGCCTTGGTTAGCATTACCTTGCCTGTATTGGAATTGATTTCCCATGTAGTTGACTTCCTGTTGCATTTCTTCGGGAAAAGCACATTGACCATTAATATGGTCACCACCACATAGATCGCAAAGTTGTTGAGTTTGAGAGATATTCCTTATTCCCTTTGGAAGTTCAGAAAGGACCTTTGTTAGCTTATCCAGTTTTTTAGTAAGAAGATGATTCTGAGCAGCCATAGCATCATCAGCAGGAAGATGTAAAAGTCCTCCTTTTTGTACACCCCTTTCACTTTGTGTCACTTCATTCATAGCCATGTCTTCAATCAGTGTGTAGGCCTCATCTTCAGTCTTTCTGTTTATGCTGCCTCCAGCTGAAGCATCTAGCATCATCTTTGACTGAGTGTTTAGGCCTTCAAGGAAAGCAAGTATATAAGAGGTCTTGTCGAACCCATGGACTGGGGTCTTCCTCAACAGGCCTTTAAATCTGTCCCAAGCCTGTCCAAGAGTTTCTTCCATTCCTTGCTTAAATGAAGAAATTTCCAGCTTCCCCTGATTGATCTTTGTCTGCGGAAAGAATTTAGTGACAAATTGTTTTGCCACAACCTCCCAATTTCTGAAAGTACCTTCTGGGAATGAATGCAACCAATCTTTAGCGTTTTCTCCAAGAGAGAAAGGAAACAAGCTGAGTCTGACCCTATCATCCGAAACTTCGTTCATCTTGACTGTATTGCAAATTTCACCAAAAATAGTCAAATGATTATAAGGATTCTCATTTGACAACCCGTGAAATTGGTTGCTCTGTACTAGCTGGATTAGTGCAGGGTTCATCACCATGTTTGTTGCATTATCTGCTGGTATGGCTATACTGTTGAAATGCAAAGGACCTACTGTGTTTGATGCGTCCCCCAGTGTTTGTCTTGGAGGAACTTGGTTCGCCATCTCCTCAATGCCTTGTGCCAAAGTCTCTAGTGAAAATTGCAGAAGTCGTCCAGGAGAAGAAAAATTTTCACGTGCAGGACGTTTAATTTTTCTTCTTCTCCCGTCTAATAGCCCTTCTAGAAGAGGTTGCTGGTTCTTTTTACTTCTAGTGTGTATTGTTTCCTGCATACACAAGAAACAAAAACCCTAAAAGCACTTTTACAGAAAAATAATAAAAATAATAAACAAAATTTTAAACAAAACAAAATATGAACAATAATTACAAACAAGTCAAATTTCAGTCAATTCACACTACTTGAAAAAGTTAAACCACGAGTCCCCAGCAATGGCGCCAAAAACTTGTTAACACTCTAGCAAGTGTACCAGATCGTTCCAAGTAATATAATTGGTAAACCCAATATCATTCTTTCCAAAGGACTTGCCGGCCTTATCGTTCGTGCAAATTGAAATCGTAAGACTTGTAAAGAAAAATTAATTCGTTTGAATGCAAGAAACAAAAAGTAAACATGCAAATACGATTGATTCAATTGACGAGAAAAAGACTATGAATGAATGGAGTTGTTGGGGTTTACAATTTCATCTTATCTGCTCTCTCTTATCTACTCCTCTTACTTAATTTGCTTTGTTATCTAATTATCATGCAAACTTTCTTAGTCTACCCTTAATCCGATCCCTCGGCGAAAAGAGCCTATTAATAATTACTGGCTTGTTATCCCTAGCCTCCCCTAGTAATTAATAATGCATTATAAACGGAAGCGAAAACAATTGATCATCCTACCCCCCTATGCCTAGGTGGTATTGCTTAATCAAGGAATTTCCCCCAGTTCATGACAGTACCGTACGTTCCCGTATCAATAAAGACAAACAACAATTACCGAATGAGTTAAACGATAAAAGCATTAAGCGCAGGTGAGAAACCCAATAATTGATAATCAAAGCATATGACAAGCATATAAATAAATAAGACTTTCAATAAAAGAGAGTTTCAAAAGATTACATTGTTCCCCAACAACAAAAGGGTTTAGTTCACCATTGTCATGGTGAAACTAGATGAAAAATGATGGAAGAATGGAAAAGCAAACCCTATATTGGATAAAAAGGAGCCTAAGCATCCAAGAGATCTTCTCCAAGGAGTGAAAATAAGGTCTGGCCGCCCCTCTCTATCAAAAGAATACATCCAAACTCGCACTAGGGCTATTGATAGCTGAGGAGCGTCACAAAATTTAGGCCCAAGCCCAACTACCAACGTCGCCGCCACCACCACTACTACAACCACAACCACAACCACAACCACTACAACAACCACCACCATCACCGACGCCGCCACCGCCGGCTCCACCACCATCACCACCACCCCGCCTCTGCCACCACCACCACCACCACCACCACAACTAACACCACTACCACTAACAGCGCCACCACCAACGCCACCACCACCACCACTTACACCACAACGACCACCACTACCACCGCCACCACCATCATCGCCACCACCACCACCACCACAACCACCACCACCACAACAGCCATACCCTCACCACCGTCGCCACCGCCGCCACCACCACCACCACAACAACCACCACCACCACCATCGCCAACACCACCACCACCCTCAGCAGCAGCACCACCACCACTACCACCGTCGCCGCCACCACCACTGCTACAACCCCAACCACAACCACAACCACCATCACCGTCGCCGCCACCGCCACCCCCACCACCACCACCACCACCACCACCTGCACCACCACCGCCACCATCACCACCACCACCACCACCACCAAAACCACCACCACAACCACCACCACCACCACCACCACTAACACCACCATTACCACAACCACCACCACCACCGCCACCGCCACCACCACCCACACCACTACCCCCTCGCCACCACCGCCACCAACGCCACTGCCAGCACCACCACCCCCACCACTAGAACCACTACCACCATCACCACGACCACCAGAACCACAACCACCCACCACCACAACGACCACTACACCCATCACTACAACCACCACCACAGCCACCACCACCGCCGCTGCCACCACCACCACCACCACTACCGCCGCTGCCACTACCACCACCACCACCACCACCACCCCCGTCACCGCAACCACCACCACTACCACCACCACCACTAACACCACCACCACCACCACCACTAGCGCCACCACCACCAGCACCGCCACCGCTGCCGTAACCACCACCAGCACCAGCACCACCAAAACCACCACCAGCACCAGCACCACCAAAACCACTGCCAGCGCCGTCGCCACCAAAGCGATGCCACCACCACCACAACTACCATCACCGTGCACGCCACCGCCGCTGCCACCACCACCACCACTACCGCAGCCACCACCACCACCACGACCGCCACTACCACCACTACCGCCACTGCTGCCATCGCCGCCGCCACCACCACTACAACCACCACAACTAACACCACCATTATCACCATCATCACCACCGTCACCACCACCACCACCACCACCACCCCCACCACCACCACCACCTCCACCACCACCACCACCGCCGCCACCACCTTCACCACCACCACAACCACTAAGACCATCGCCACCACCACCACGACCGCCACTCATACCGTCGCCGCCACCACCACCACTACAACCACCACAATTAACACCAGCATTGTCACCACCACCACCATCGCCACCACCACCACCATCACCTACATCACCAGCACCGCCACCACCATCACTAACACCACCTCGACCACATCCACCGCAACAACCACCACCACCATCACCTACATCACCAGCACCGCCACCACCATCAATAACACCACCTCGACCACATCCACCGCAACAACCACCACCACCGTCCCGTCGTTGCCGCTGCCTCCACCACCAGCACCACCGCCACTACCACTATCACCGCCGCCACTGCAACCGCCGCTGCCACCACCATCACCACCACCAACCCCGTCACCACCGCCGCCACCAACGCCACCGCCGGAACCACCACCACCACCACTAACACCACCACCACCATCACCACCACAATCACAACCACAACCATCACTACCACCACCACCACCACCACTGATACCGTCGTCGCCACCACCACCACCATAATAACCACTACCACCACCACCACAATCACCAGAAGCACCACCACCACCACTAACACCACCACCACCGTCCCGCCAACGCTGCCACCACGACGACTATCACCACCACCACCATTATCGTCGTCGCCACCACCACCACCACCACCATTGATACCGTCAATGCCACCACTACCACCAATACAACCACTACCACCACCACTACCACCACCACGCCATCGTCGCCACCGCCACAACCAGCACCACCACTGCCACCACTAACACCACAACCACCACCACCACCACCAGCACCATCGTCGCCGCCCCCACCACCACCATGATCGGCACTGCCACCATCGTCGCCATCGTTGTCGTCGCCGTCACCACCACCACCACCACCACCACCACTGCCACCACCACCACCATCACTACCATCGCCACTGCCACCACCGCCGCACCAGCACCAGCACCAGCACCACCACCACTAAGACCCCCACCACCACCACCGAAACAACCGCCACCGCCACCACCACCACCACCACCCGCTCCAACACCACCGCCGCCGCCACCACCTCCACCATCACCACCACCACTAAGACCATCGCCACCACCGCAACCACCACCACCACTAGCACCGTTGCTGCCAAGACCAGCACTATCACCACCACCACTAACACCACCGAGACCACCACCACTACCGCCGTCCTGCCACTGCCGTCGCCGCAGCTTCCAGCCCCACCACCACCACTTCCACCGTTGTCGCAACCACCACCACCGTCACCACCACCACCACCACCACCGCCAGCACCACCACCACAACAACCATCGCCATCACCACCACCACAACCATCACCACCATCATCGCCACCACCACCACCACCACCACCACCACCACCACCGCCGCCGCCTCCACCACCACCACCACCGCCGCCTCCACCACCACCAACGCCGCCACAGCCGCCACCGCCACCACTATTGTCGCCGCCACCACTACTACCACAGCCACCACAACCCCCCCGCCGCCACCACCACCACCACCACCACTACCATCATCGCCACCGTCGCTGGCGCAACCACCAGCATCACCACCACTACCACCACCACCACTACCATCCCCATCACCACCATCGCCGTTGCGGTGGCAGCCATAACCACCTCCACCAATATCGCCGCCGCCGCCGCCACCGCCGCCACCACCGCCGCTGCAACCACCAAAACCTCCACTACTGCCGCCACCACCGTCACCGCTGCAACCCCCACCACCGCCGCTGCTACCGCCACCACCACCACCACCACCAGCAACAGCACCGCCGTCGCCGACACCACCACTACCACCACCACCACCACCACCACCACTAACGCAACCACCATCACCACCACCACCACTAGAACCACCACTACAACCACCACCACAACCATCAGCACCACCGTCACCACCACCACCACCACCACCACTATGACCACCACAACTAACACCAGCATTATCACCACCACCACCATCGCCACCACCACCACCACCACCACCTCCACCACCATCACCACCGCCGCCACCACCTCCACCACCACCACAACCAATAAGACCATCACCACCACCAACACCACCACCACCATCGCCACCACCACCCCCACCACCACCACCACCGCCACCACCATCACCGTCGCCGCCACCACCACCACCAACACCACCATCGCCACCACCACCACCACCACCACCACCATCGCCACCACCACCACCATCACTGCCACCGTCGCGACCACCACCACTGCCACCACCACCACCACCACAACCACTACTGCAGCCGCCACCCCCACCACCAATACCACCACCAATACCACCATCACCTCCATCACCAGCACCGCCACCACCATCACTAACATCACCGCAACAACCACCACCACCGTCCCGCCGTTGATGCTGCCTCCACCACCAGCACCACCGCCACAACCACTATCACCGTCGCCGTCACCGCCGCCGCAACCGCCGCTGCCACCACCATCACCACCACGTCCCCGTCACCGCCGCTGCCACCAACGCCACCGTCAGTACCACCACCACCACCACTAACACTACAACCACCATCACCACCACCATCACAACCACAACCATCACTGCCGCCACCACCACCACCACTGATACCGTCGCCGCCACCACCACCACCATAATAACCACTACCACCACCGCTACCACCACCACCACCACTAACACCACCAAGACCACCACCACCACAACCACCACCACCGTCCCGCCAATGTTGCCGCCACGACGACCATCACCACCACCACCACCACCATCGTCGTCGTCGTCGTCGTTATCGTCGTCATCGTCGTCGTCGCAACCACCATCACCACCACCACCACTGCCACAACCATTGATACTGTCAACGCCACCACTACCACCACAACAACCACTACCACCACCACCACCACCACCACCACCGTCCCAACGCCATCGACGCTGCCATCACCACCACTACCACCACCGCCACCGCCACCACCACCACCACCGCCACTGCCACCATCACCGCCACCGTTGTCGTCGCCGCCACCACCACCACCATTATCACCACCACTACCACCACCACAACTAACACCAGCATTATCACCACAACCACCATCGCCACCACCTCCACCACCACCACAACCACTAAGACCATCGCCACCACCATCGCCACCACCACAACCACCACCACCGCCGCCGTCGCCACCACCATTATCGTCGCTGCCACCACCACCATCAACACCACCATCGCCACCACCACCACCACCACCAGCACCCCCACCATCGCTACCAACACTACCATCATTGCCACCGTCGCCGCCACCACCACGGCCACCACCACCACCACCACGGTACCACCGTTGCCGCTTCCTCCACCACCAGCACCACCACTATCACCGCTGTCGTCACCGCCGCCGCCGCCGCAACCGCCGCTGCCACGACCATCACCACTACCAACCCCGTCACCACCGCCGCCATCAACGCCACAGCCAGAACCACCACCACCACTAACACCACCACCACCACCACCACCACCATCACCACCACCATCACAACCACATCCATCACTGCCGCCACCACCACCACTGATACCGTCGCCGCCACCACCACCACCATAATAACCACTACCACCACCGCTACCACCATGATGAGTCGATATTTTCTTGACTGTATTTGGTTTATTGCGCTTAAATAAATCAAGGAATTGTGCTTAATTGTGTGGTATTTTTCTGTTTTTCCTAATTATGCTTAATTTGATTGGAAATTCTAATTTTAATTAATTTCAATATTCTGAGCACCTTAGGGTTTTAGGGTGGACCCCACCCCAATTTTAGGAGAGTCTCGGCCTTGAAATGAAGGGCAGCCGTCACTTACATTTTTGGCTCCTGTGAGTTCACATTGGGGAGAGCTGGTGTGGGAACTTTTTTTTTTTTTTGGCTTTGAAAATTTTTTCTCTTCTTTGAAACCATGTCTCAAGTGTTTGATTATGGATGAATGAAGAGCAATTGTCCAGTTTTTTTTATTTTAAGGAAAGCAGCCGCCACACTCACTTGTTAGCTTTTCGTTGAACGTTTTTATGAAATGGAAGAGAAATTGTGCTGGAACGGTGCTGTGTTCTTCCAGCCACCACTTTTTGCTTAGCTTTCCTTGACAATGGGATGAATTTTTTATTGAGCACCGGTCAAACTTTTGCTTTGGATATTCATTTATTTGCTTTTCATTTTAGCCCACCTTACGGTTCAGGAGGGATTTCTAAGCAACACCATCCATTTTAATTGGGAAGAAGCGTGAGAGAATTTGCTTTCTTTTAGCAAATCACGATATTGGCTGGGATTCATTTTGTGCAGTGGAGATTTTTTCTTTTGGCTTTTAGAAGCGGGGCTGGAATGAATGCACGGTTTTTATTTTGGAGAATTGTGGAATGGTGGAAGAAGTCTCGGCCAGCTGGAGAGGGGGTATGCACGCTGTGATGGATTTTGGCACATTCCATTTTCAATTTTTAAAAGCATAGGATATTCTCTCTTTCCTTATTTTCGGTCACCAACAAGTGATGATTCATCACGGTGGCAGCAGAGAATTTTAATTCCAGCACACACGAGATTCACTTTAATTGCAGATTCACACTTGTTTTGAAGGGATAGTTGTTTCGTCCAGCAGACTTACGTCTTGGGAAGCACACGGACAGTAGAGCAGTGCAAAGGCTGTGTTTAGTTTTCTTTAGGAGAAAGCAGCACATAGACAATTGGAAAGGTTTATGTTAGGCGTGCAAGCTGGCATTGCATTTCTTTGAAGAAGAGGCGTGGATTTTAGTGGGAGAAGGCATAAGCGGTCATTGCTCACGATGAGGTGTCATGGCTACAATATAGCTTATTTCATTTAGCTAGAAAGAAGCATTATTACATTTTCAATTGGAGAAAAGTGGTGCACGGTGTTTAGACAGAGGCACTGATTTCTTTTCACTTGCAAGCGATGATTTTCATTATGGAAAGAAGCATTTTTTTATTATTTGAGAAGTAGCTTACTCATTTTATTTTGGTGCTATTGTTAACGCTTTCTTTTTAGAACTTTCTCATGATGAATTGCCTTTTCATTTCTTTAGCTTACTTGTTGCATTTTTATTCTATTTTATTGTTTACACATTTTAGCATTGAATGTTTTATTCCAGTGTTTTCGTTTACTTTAATACTGTCTAATCTGTTTAGTTGTGATAATTTAATTGTGATATTAGCTTAGGTTAGTGGGTTGGTCATTAGCGATATTATACTGTTTCCTTGAGATTTCTGAACTTCAATTGTGTTTGCCACTCTGACTTGGTTAATGTGAAATCTGTATTTACACTTGCAATTGGGTATAGGTTTAGTTGCCCAGTTGGTGTTGAGTCTTCACTTAGTTGATGAAACTACATGGTGTAAATTGGATTTGATGTTAACATTGCGTTCACTTAGTTCGCTTTTGTGAAAACATGATTAGCCTTCGCTTAGTCGGTTAGCTGTGTTGGATTAGAGGTTAGAGTAGTTTATTCATGAGACTTCTGCACTTTAATTGTCATACTACTGCTTTGATTTGACTCTATATTTAATTTGTTGTTTGCCTGCGATTAGGTATACGCTTAGTTTCCTAATCGGTGTTTAATCTTCGCTTAGTTGATTAGACTGTATGGTGCATAACTGATAAAATTTGTGCATTGCATTCGCTTAGTCTGTAATTCTGAAGACAGAATTACCCTTCGCTTAGTTGGGTGATTCGTGTTGGATTTGGATTAGAGTAGTGTGTACTTGTCTTTAATCTGGGATTCGAAGCATAGTAATTGAGTTAATGACGAACCGTTTTCATTCTGTATTTGATTCCGTCTTTACATTTATGTTTCCGTGTCTGTTTACATCTGTGTTTACATTTCTGTTTTCATTCGTCTATTAATTTGATTCATCCGCATTCACAAGCCTTTCACAACCCCCCCCACTTCGTGTCTGACCTAATTCTCGAACCATATTTGGTCCTTGAGAGACGACCTAGGAGTCACTTCCTAGTACTACACTGCATTCTTTATGCAAATTAAATTTGCATGGGGTGCGACAACCCATCACACCACCACCACCATCACCAGAAGCACCACCACCACCACCACGACTAACACCACCAAGACCACCACCACCACAACCACAACCACCGTCTCGCCAATGCTGCCGCCACAACGACCATCACCACCACCACCACCATCGTCGTCGTCATCTTCATCGCCACCACCACCACCACCACTGCCACTACGATTGATAGTGTCAACGGCACCACTACCACCACAACAAAAACTACCACCACCACCACCACCATCACGCCATCGCCGCCACCGCCACAACCAGCACCACCACTGCCACCACTAACACCCCCCCCACCACCACCAACACCGTCCCGACGCCATCGACACTGCCACCACCACAGCCGCCGCCACCACCACCACGACGACCGGCACTGCCACAATCGCCGCCACCATTGCCGTCACCGTCACCACCACCACCATTATCACCACCACCATGACCACCGCCACCACCACCACCACCACCACCACCACCACCGCCGCCGAACCACCACCACGACCACCATCACCACCACCACCTCGAACACCACCGCCGCCGCCGCCTCCAGCACCAACAGCACCACCACCACCACTAAGACCCCCACCACCACCACCGAAACCACCGCCGCCGCCGCCGCCCCCACCACCACAATCACCACCACCACCTCCAACACCACCACCGCTGCCACCACCTCCAACATCACCACCACCGCCAACATCACCACCACCACTAAGACCATCACAACCACCATAACCACCACCACCACCACCACGACCGCCACCACTAGCATCGTTGCTGCCACGACCAGCACTATCACAACCACCACTAACACCACCGAGACTACCACCGCTACCGCCGTCTTGCCACCGCCGCCGCCGCCACCACCACCCCCACCACAACCACTGCCACCGTTGTCGCCACCACCACCACCATCACTACCACCACCACCACCTCCAGCACCACTACCACAACAACCATCTCCATCATCACCACCACAACCACCACCACCGTCGTCCCGACTCCACCGCCACCACCACCACCATAGTCCCGCCACCGTTGCAGCCGCCACCACCACCACCATCGCCACCACCACCACCACTCCACCGTCGCCTCCTACACCACCGCTACTACCACCACCACCATTGTCGCCGCCATCACCAGCAACAACACCACCACCACGACCAGCACCACCACAACCACCACCATTGTCCCGCCAACGCCGCCGCCGCCACGACGACGACGACCACCACCGTCGTCGTCGTCGTCGTCACCGCCACCACCACCACCACCAATACAGCCATCACCACCACCACCACCATCACCACCGCCGCCGCCGCCACTACCACAACCACCACCACCATCATTGTCGCCGCCACCGCTGACGCCACCACCATCACCACCACCACCACCACCACCATCACCAACCACCGCCGTCGTCGCCACCACCACCACCACTACCACCGTCGTCGTCACCACCACCACCGCCACTCCCACCACCACCACCACTGCGAGCACCACCACCACCACAACAATTGCCATCGCCACCATCACCACCACAACCACCACCACCACCACCACCACCACCACTGCCACCTTCGTCGCTACCACCACCACTACCATCGCCGCCGCCGCCGTCGCCGCCATCGTTGTCGCCGCCGCCACCACCACCACTAGCACCACCACCACCACTAACACCATCACTACTAGCACCGCCACCGCCACCGCCACCGCCATCGCCGCCAGTGCAACCACCACCACAACCACTACCAACCCCATCACCACGACCGCCGCCGCCACTGCCGCCACCGCCACCATCACAACCGCTGCCGCCGCCGCCGCCGCTGCAAACACCACCATCCCGCTATTGCTGCCACCACCATCATACCCACCAACATGATCACCGTCGTCGCCACCGTCGCCACCACCACCACCACCACCATCATTGCCGCCGCCACTACCACAACCACCAACACAACCACCACCACCATCAACGTCGCCGCCACCGTTGACGCTAACACCACCACCCCCACCGCCACCATCACCACTGCCACCGCCATCGCCGCCGCCGCCACTACCAGAAGGACCACTTTCACTACCACCACCACCACCACAACCACGACCGACACTCCCACCACCACTACTCCCACCACAACCACCACCACCATCCCCGTCGTCGCCACCGCTGACGCCACCACGACCCCCATCACCACTACCACCCTCATCACCAATACCACCCCCACCGTCGCCGCCACCATAACTACCACTGTCGTCGCCACCACCACTACTAGCAGCACTACTACCACTAACTCAACCACCACCACCACCACCACCACTTCCACTGCTGTCACCAGCATCAGTGCTACAACCACTACCACAACAACCACAACCACCACCACCATCATCGTCGCTGCAACCGCCACCGCCACCACCACCACCGCCACCACCGCCACCGCCACCACCGCCGCCCCCACCAACACCACCACCACCACTAACACCACCACGACTAACACCACCACAACCCCCACTACCACCACTGCCACCACAGCCACCACCACCACCCCCATCACAACCACCACCACCGCCATCGATGCCGTCATCACCACCCCCACCACCACCACCGCCGCCACCCCCACCACCATCACCACGACCACCGTCACCGCCACCGACGCCGACACCACCACTACCAACAACACCACCCCCGTCGTCGCCATCACCACCACCACCACCACAACCACTAACACCACCAGCACTAACACCACCACCACCGCCACCACCGCCACCACTACCAGCACCACCACCCCCGTCGTCGCCATCACCACCACCACCACCACCACCACTAACACCACCACCACTAACACCACCACCACTAACACCACCAGCACTAACACCACCACCATCGTCGCCGCCGCCACCACCCCCACCACCACCACTAACACCACAATGACCACCACGACCACCACGACCACCGTCACCACCACCACAACCACTGCCACCGCCATCACCACCACCACCACGACCACTGCCAACATCGCCGCCACCGCTGCCGTCGCCGCCACCACCACTACCACCACCACCACTAACACTACCATTATCACCACCACCACCACCACTACCACTATCGCCGCCACCACTGCCGTCACCACCACCACGACCACCATCACCACCACCACCTCCAACCCCACCGCCGCCGCCACCGCCAGCACCAGCTCCACCACCACCACTACTAAGACCACCATCACCATCATTAAGACCACCACCACCACCGAAAGCACCTCCACCAGCACCACTAAGACCACCACTACAAGCAGAACGACTACCACTAACTCAACCATCACACACCATCACAACCACAACCGCGACCACCACTCCCACCGCACCACCACCACCACTACACCCACCACAACAACTACCACCATCGCCGCCACCACCACAACCACCAATACCACCACCACCATCACCAACACCACCGCCGCCGCCACCACTACCACCACCACCACCGCAACCACCAACACCACCGCCACCGCACCACATCACCACCGCCGCCGTCGCCGCCATTGCTACCACCACCACCACCACCACTAACACCACAACGCCAGCACGACTAACACAACCACCACCGCCACCGCCACCACCATCCCCGCCACCACCACCACCACCACAACTACCACCACCCCCACCATCGTCGCCGCCACCCTCATCACAAAAACCACCACCACCAATGCCACCACCACCACAACCACTGCCACCGTCGTTGCCACCAAACCGATGCCACCAGCACCACAACCACCACCATCATCACCTTCGCCGCCATCGACGCTACCGCCGCCGCTGCCACCATTGTCGCCACCACCACCTCACAGTCACCACCACAACCACCACCACCACCACCACCACACCACTACCACCACCACCACCGCCACCGCCGCCTCTACCGCCCCCACTAGCACCATCACCACTAACACCACTAACAACACCACCACCACCACTTCCACCACTGCCACAATCATCACCACCACCGTCCCGCCACCGGTGCCACCGCCACTACAACCACGACCAACACCACAACCACCACGACCACCACCGCCACCACTATCATCGCCACCATCACCATCACCACAACCACCACCATCACCACCGTCGCCGCCACCGCCGCCACCACCACGACCACCACAACCAGCACCACCACCACTGCCAACGCTGCCGCCACCACCACCACCACCACTGTCGCCGCCACCGTTGCCGCCACCGCCATCACCGTCGCCACCGCTGCCACCGCCGCCGCCACTGCCTCCGCCACCACCACCACCACCATCACCACCATGTGATACCTTATAACTGTAGGTAATGGGATAATGTTGAAAAAGATTTTATTGGTTTTAGGTTACATTTTTTTATTTTACTGTTAACAATAGGTTATAGTAATATTTAACAGCTGTAAATAATATGAATTTAAAGAAAAATATCTTATATTGTGATGTGATAGGTGTATTGGGAGTTGTTCCTTTGTTATTCCGAAAGAATTCTTGAAAACTTAGGTTAGGTGTTCGATGGCTTCATGTTTTCTTAAAGGATGTGACAAATATTTCACTTTTAATAGGTGCATTTGATTTTAAGAAAATCAACAATTTTGTTTTTCTTATGTTTTCTGTAAAATAGTACACTAGAGGAGTTATATAACATAAAAAAGTTGAGAATATGTAAATACATCATTGAGACATCAAGTGAGTAATATTTTGTTCATTGTTGTGATTATCTACATTTATTTTTGTTTCTTATGTTAATGTTAATTAATTTTCTTTTCAGAAAACATGTTCAGGTTGATCCTTTCTCAATTGCTCAGCTGTCTATGACTTTTATGTATTTTTTTACTAAATTTTTTTATGTATTTTTGTTTCATTTAATATGTTCAAAAAGAACAGATGATATTATTTGAGATTACATGCAAAGGTAACTAAATCATGTTAAATGTATTCTGATTTTATGGCTTTTAATCTCAAGATATATTTTTATCATTGTACTATACCCTGGTGACGAACGGCTAAGAGAACTCGGAGTCAAAACAGGCAACCGACCGGTTGTCAGTCAAACACTAATAAGGAAAGGTAAATATCATTAATGGCTAATTAATATGTTTAATGGCCATATTAAATGCGAATATACGCTATTTATGAGTGATTGACAGGTCATATTTAATAAAAATATGGTATTAATGGACAATTAGCAGGTATATTAGGAAAGTATTATTGGATTTGATTGCTTGGCTTAATGATTAATCAATGTGCTTGGCTACCACAAGCCTTATAAATATACACATATCCTTTTCTATCCTAATAAAATATAGACCTCTTTATAAAACATATCTGACTTGAGCGTCGGAGTGTCTTTTGTAGGTCAACCACCCATCGGAGGATTGCGTTCTCAAAAAGGATTAAACGATCGAAAGAGAGCAGAAAAGGAAGGACGAACAACCCTCGGAACAATTTCACCGAAACAATCATGTTTCATGTTAATGATATTTCTTTTTCATACTCTCTATTTTTATTTTCCTTGGGAAAGAAATTTTAAACATTTCCTTACCATTACTATAATAGAATAAGCAGATTTTATGTAGGTAGAATATTATTTTATGATAGAATAAGCATATTTTATTTTTAAGACAATTGATATTTTATTTTCAGATTTTATTTTATTCCCGTAATATTGTAAGTATCACGGCTATTTAAAGCCCTTCAAGTATCAATGAATAACAAGACTCAATTTTAGAAAAATATCTAAGTGTGTATCATGAGATTTTCCCAATAGTTCCTCCGTCGTCGATACTGAGAATGCGGGTTTTGGAGGTGGCTTCATAGTGGGAAAGCCATTGCTGCTCGAGTTTGGAGAAGATCTCGAGCGTTACTTTGCTAAGCTCCATTGTGTTGAGTTCTATGGTGGTGGTGTTGGGTGCTTGAGTGCGGTAGAAGTAGAGGGAGGGAGTGAAAGGTGTGTTTGGCAATGGCCTCGGGGTTGTATCCCGTTTTGACAGCTCTAATTTTATGTTTTGTTGTTCTTGGAATATATTAATTATGGTCGAATGCATTGGTTGGTGATATTTGATAACTATTTTAATTTATTTAATAGTTTGTCTTGATATTAATTTATGTAATGTATGGATAGAAATATCCCTAATGGTTATATCAAGTTTAATGTTTCGGTAGGTCCCTATTTTCGTTCAGAATATCAAATAGGTCCCGTTCTTGCTCGATCTCAATTGGGTCCCTGTTTTTGTGAAATTAAAGCAATTAGAGGCTTGCCGTCAAAATGGAAAAACGACCGTTTGGGTTACGTAGCATGGTCAGTTTATTCATTAATCACAAGTGGCATTAAAAACGAGTTTGAATTATTTTTTGTATTAAAAAATTGGATTGCACAGAGGTGAAATCAGATTTAGGTAAGGACAAACTGGGGAAATAAAAAAATTTAAGTGTAGCCATGCAATTGAGAAATCCAAATGAGATTGGGGAAAAACATTGGGGCTCCGTATTATTAGGGTTCATGTCAGAGAAAAAAAAGCATTCTTTCTTCGATTGGAAACGCAAGGGTTCCTGGGTGAAGAACATCGGGTTGGAAGCGTGAGGGTTCATGGATGTATCTTTAAATTATTATCAACAAACATTTAAGTCAATAAATATCACCACTGAAAAAGTTTCCATTGTTGACATCAACAAACCTGATATGTGGATCATGTAGCTTCAACTTAATTTCAACATAATAAGGTGCATTAGAATGATTAATAGAATGATGTAATCCTCACAATCTCATCTTGTGAGTAAAAATATACACTTAATATATATATATATATATATATATATATATATATAGATATATTGTGCTGCTATCAGAGATATATTGGAAGTTTGAAAGTACGTAAGCTTTTTTTTAATAAAGCTTGATGTGACTTTATTAAGCTAGATATAATACCGATAATTATTTAAAAAGATATTGGGAGAACTATACTCTCTATGTAATAATAGACTATGGTTGAAAAACTAGTTGTGTTTCGGGTGTAAAGTGATGTCGAGTATTGAAGACAGGATGAAGAGGCCTGGAGCGTTCCATGTGGTCCGGAAGGCCAGACGGTCGATGGAGACTGGACACTTTTCCTGGTGTGGAAGGCCGGAGGTCCGCTGAAGGAAGGGTGGTCACCTGTTGAGGGCCGGACGGTTTCTTGTTGTTTCCTCGTGCTCCAAGTTGGTTCTCCCTCCTCGTTCTTTAGACCGGGTGGGCGGGTACCTGCCAAAGGCACTCTGACGCTTAAGTCAGTAAATGACCGAACAATGATATCAAGGGATGAGAGTAATACATAATGTGCAGCGAGTGCAATCTGATCTGAACTCATACTTGGGACCTTTATTTCTACTTGGTTGTAATGGGCTTTTACCTTTGGTGGGCCTGATGACGGCTCAATCACACCTTAATCTTCATTAAGTACTTAATAGGTCATTACCAGCTGGCATGGCCTAGGTGGACGGTCACGGAAGGACGTCCTGGGAGGATAGTCTTAGATGACCACTTGAACGGCCATGTGAGAGGACCGTACGGTACAAGTTGAAAAAGCTTATTTTATACTGTGTTGAAATTAATTCTTCTTAAATACACTAAAGCTATTGTTATAAATATTTCTTCAAGTTACTTCAACATGTTAGTCTTTAATATAGGAGAAACTAATTATTGTTGGTTGGTGCTCATCATTGTTATTGAACGGAAGTGTATGATACTCTTCATCATTCAAATTCTATAGTTTATGAATATTACTGTCTGAAAAACACATCCATAAGTATACATGGGTTACAGATTAAATACACTAAAAAGTAATCATATTTTTTTCAAATCTGCAGTAATTTTTTTTATTAACATTGAAAATTTTAAAAATTATAAATATAATACATTTATCATATGGATGTGAGATTTTACTATATTTAAAGATAAAATTGGGTAACTTAATAGCATATCAACTTAAATTTTAATCATAAATTTCCATTTATACTATTAATTTTTATGTGAAAACTAAAATTTATAAATGAATATGAATTACATTGACTCCTTGTCAGCTAACAATTATTACTTTCCATTTGAAGTAATATAAAACAACATTAGTTATTCTCATTATTTAATATTAACCATGACAGTACTTTTTTTTATTAAATTGTTAGGTAATAATTTAACTATTTAATTATCCCTTTAAAAAATGAAAAAATCCTTTTCAATGACGTACATATATGCTATAAACAATTATAACATTTACATCTATATATAATAAAATCATTTGTACAAAAATATATTATCTATCAAATAAATAAAAAATATCATATAAACAATAGTTGACTTTGGATGAGAAAGCACAATAACAAGAAATAATATATTGTATAAAATTCAAATTATTTAAAGCTAAAATATTATTACAAGTTATCTTATAATAGTAAAAATAAAAATAAAATCCACAAAAATGTCAAAATTTTATGATATGATTACAAAAGTCAAAAATATATACTCAAAATTTCTTTTAAATTTAAATCATTGATATGATTGAAAGTATCACTACAAAAATAACTTATTTTAGTAGAGGTTTATTTTTGGGGGTTTTGAAAACCCACACTATTTTCTGGGGTTGTAGTTGAAAACCGTAGATATTTTGTATTAGGTTAAATAAAAAGATGAAATAGAAGAAGAGATGAAGAGTGGTGTGGGTTCACAGTGTAAAGGGGCGCATAAAAATCCATTTTCCAGTGTCTGAGTGGCTTCTTCTTCTACACTCTAAACCTAAACATTCGAATTTGAAGAGAATGAAGGGTGTTTTCAGATTCTCTGGCACGAGAAGAAACCCGTCTTAACCCTCGAATTTCACCCCCTCATAGCAACTCTTGCCACCGCTGGCGCCAATTTCGACATTAAGGTCTCTCTCGCTCTCGCTCTTTGCTTGTGATTAGGGTTAATTACTCGCTTGATTCGTTTTCTCGTGTTTGCAGTTTTGATCGATAAAGCCATCGGGGACGAAGAAGCTTCCCGTAGTTTCCTATCTCAATAACCTCTCTTATCATAGCTCTGCAGTGAATGTTATTCGCTCCTCACAGCAACTCTTGCCACCGCTGGCGCCGATTTCGACATCAAGGTCTCGCTCTCGCTCTTTGCTTGTGATTAGGGTTAATTACTCGCTTGATTCGTTTTCTCGTGTTTGCAGTTTTGGTCGATAGGTGTATATGATGAGACAGAGCTTATGAATAATATGCTCTGAATTAAAAAAGTCAGATCAGTAGCCAGTGATGATTACAATATGACAATTGAGGTCATGCAAATATCGAAAATACCAAATTTTGACGTTGTAAATAATATACGTGTTTCCATTTATAAATTTCAACTTGCATTTCAGATTACAGAAGTAGGAGGAGGAAACAAAGTTGTTATTATTACTAATTATTATTGATGGAGTGTGAAATAGTGAAAGAGTGAGAGAAAAATGTCTAAAAAGAATATAATGTGTACACAGAATAGAATGTGTACATAGAAAAACAAGAAAGATGGTAAAGCTTGTGCTTGTTAGTCTATTTTTATATGATGTATGCTCTCTGAGAGACAAGTATTGATTATTGTTTGCCTATGTTTGTGGTTTAGGAAGCCATTTATAGTACAAAGTACAATTTTTTTGGGTGAATCAA